>JALKBU010000459.1:0-38687 GCA_023091735.1 Trichomonas tenax
AATGAAATATAGACATTGTTAGCTAATTCTTTAATATATCATGCACAACATGATTTTGTACATTGGGGTTCAATAACTTAGCAAGAAATTAATCCAGTGAGTTAAAAAACGAGTTTCGACGACTTTGCGTATCAATTTTAGACGAGCCGCATAATGTTTTCATTTCAAATCTGATCTACCTAGTATCATGTTTGCAATTACTAGTTTCATTAAAATATCTTCTTCACTATTGATAAAGATGGATTCATGCAAAATATTTTTCCATCTTGATATAAAATGTGTCAATAAAAGTGTCATTTCCCAATCATTAATTTATTTTTCATATGAGTTCATTAAAAATTGATTCCAAGAGCTACACTTGGAAACCATATCAATTATAGGTTTCCATATGCGTCCACTACCTTTGATAATAACCTTTTTCAAATGGTATTTTATCAAAAATCAAACATAGGAGGATTTTTTAACAATGTCAATGAATCCAAGCATTAAATAAGTCAGTATAAATATAGCTTATTATCAGATATGAATAAGAGTTCTGATATTTATCGAACAAATGGAAATTTTGAATTTATTCTCCATTGGCCCACCGAAGGTCAATACAAACATTGGCGCCAATTGAATTTACCAATGTCTGTGGAAGAACAATTTTCACCAACAAATAATGAAGATAAAGTTGTTGAAGGTTTTGAAAATATTTACCAAACAACTAACTCAGCAAGTTGGGGAGGCCTTGTTTCTTTTTATAACGGTATAAATTGCTATTTAGATTGTATTCCTAATGATTGGCATTGGTGGTATTCAATTTGTGTTATATCAAATTTGTATTCTCCTAATATGCAACGCTCATTGGGAACATGCAATGAGACAGCATTATATGCAAGAGTTAATTCAATTCCATATAAATATATAACTTGTTATGCAAATTATTTCAAAACAATTCATTATTAATTCACTTGTTATAGTCTTGATATAATTACATCCAAGTAAAATTGAGACATAGTTAATCTTTCGTATTAATTATTTCATTGGAAATTTCAAAATTATAATTAATTTTTATAAGTGCCCAAAAGCAATATAATAAATTAAATTCAAATAAATATTATTGACTCATGTTAAAAATTATCTAATTAAAGAAATATTTTTCCAAAAATATATATATAATGTTAAATATTAAATAATAATGAATGCAAATGGTTATAATATAAGTTTCTCAACAACCCATCATTATTTTTGAAGTTAAAATTTTAAAATGATGATTGATTCAGATTGTTTTTTTGAAGTCCCTGAAGACGTTTTTTGTCGACAAAAATCAGAAGCAATTCCGCAGAATTTCATAAGGTCAGCATCAATTCACATTCCGAAGAACTTTAAAATGCATGATTTTGAAAATTTGCCTTCTTTCTTGCATTATAGACCATTACCGCCTTCAGAAAACCCAGTAAAGATCAATTGTAAAAGCGGAGATATACCTCGCTGTCAAAGATGTAAATCATATTTATCGCCATTTGTAAATGTTAATAAAAATCAATATTCATGGCGCTGTCCGATGTGTGGAACCATTAATTCTACAGTTCATTTCACACCAATATTTGATATGAAAATTGATAAACAAGATCGACCGGAATTACATAATTTAGTCTATGATATTATACCATCAAAAAGCTATATTGCAAGTGTTGGACAAAATAGATGCTTTTTATTTATAATTGAAGAAGATTTATTGAGATCGGGATCAAAACTTTATTCTCAGATGATAAAAATGCTTGAGAACGTTTCTACACAGTTTAGAGAAGGTGATAAAATAGGTTTAATTACATTTGCAATGTCTGTCACTCTTCATAATTTAGAATCTTTAAAAGCGACTTCATTTCCTGAATTTGATATAGAAATAGCTCCAAATTTACCACAGCTAGTTGATGCAGTTAAAAATTCTACAAATTTTCTTAAATGTGTTAAATCTCGTCAAACATTAAATCAAAACAGCAATTCTTCAATATATACAGGAATAAAATGGGGATTACATATAATAAAAGGTTTTGGAGGAAGAGTTTTATTGTTTTCTTCAGGAAGATCAACTGAAGCACAAATAGATCTTCAAAATTTGTTTGAAACAAATGCAGCATCTCTTTGCATATTTGAACAATCACCAAATACATTTTTAGACTCAATAGCATTAAATACTGGCGGATATGTGACACATTTGTTCGATAAATCTCTTCTGATGTCTCTCTTTGAAATTAACACAGCATGGGATTGCACAACTGTTTTTCGTTGTGATGAAAGAGTCGCAAAACATGAAACTATTCTTGGAGGATTCCTTTCTAATAAACAGACAATAATTCACCCGATAATTGATGAAGCGATGTCAGTGACAGTTCCTTTGTGTTTCGTAAATGGATGCAATGGAAATTTCACATTTCAATTTGCAACACGATTCACAACAGATAATGGTGAAAGATTGATTCGAGTTGTGAATGGACAAATGCCTATTTCGGACTTTGTTCCAATGCCTTATGATCTATCTGCGATTGCTTTATATCTTTTAAGACTACGATCTCGAGGAATTCTCAATGAGCGAGATTTTATTAGCAGAGTTGTTTGTTTACGAAACAAAACGAGTATTGCAATCTCTTTCTTACTCTATAGCGGAATGACGAACGATCGATCAATGCTCTGCAATGCTTCTGTTGAAAGATTTGCTTTCTCATGTTTGATTTCGAAGATCATCATCAGGAATGTTAAGCACTTAGTTTTATGGACAACGAAGAAAATTGTTGTTTTCCCAAAACCAGATGACTGCAATTTCCATTATTTTAAAGATGTATCAAAGATATTTGGATTAATCACATCATCTGTTTATTGTCCATCAACAGAGGAAGAATTTCTCACAATTCTTCGAAGTCAAGAAGAAGCAGATTCATGGTACAAACAATGCAATGAATTCTCTTAATCAATGCTTGTTTTAAGTTTTATACTTTTCGATCATTGCTTCTTCAAGTTCTTAATATATGTCCAAAATATTGATTCTAGTGGTACTAGGGAAACATTCACGCTCTATTAATATATCTCTTTACAAGCTTGTTTCTGAAATATTTGTGATTTTACAACAATACCACGGAATGCATAGAAAATCAGTAGGTGCAATATAGCTATTTTCAAACATCGACAGAAGTCATGCAATCAATTTCACATCAAATGATAGCAATAACAAACTTCTTACCGAATGCAGTTCAACTGTGACTTTGGATATAATTATGGTCACTTTTCATTAACATGTGCTGCGGATAAAGTTAATCTAAAGAATTTTATGAATCTTTCCACAATTTATTCATGTGGATTGGAAAGAACAGGGTATGGAATATGCTATTTTCAAAATGAAAAATTTCAAATGAGTTAATCAAATATCTCAAATTGCAAAGCTACTTATTATACAGCATTTCAAACATATTATTTAAATTCTTCATCATTTTTAGAATTTTCAACATTTTCGAATGGAATTTCCCACTCAATAGTTACTGCTTTTTGTCAAAGTTCAAACACAAAAATTTATAAATGCAACATTTTATACAATGCTGGAGATAAAACAATTTCTCCATATGAAGGTCAACAAACCACAGTTGAAGATTGTTTGTTTGTTGGAAATTCAGGAAATTCATAGTTTTCTGCAAACAAAGCACAGATGATAATTCTTCATTGTTATTTTGAAAATAGCGCTAAAGCATTTACATCAGGTTTTGGAGGAACGTTCAATACAGAGGAAGTCAGCGCAAATAAATTCAAGAACGAACTTCATCATTTTATATTTTGAGTTGAATTTCGCTGCAGAAAAGTCGAAAACACATTATGCAAAGCGGATTATCGATTCCGTCTCGAAGACAGCAGAGCAGCAATTTGTTTACTTTTCATTCATTCGTGAATCAATAAATAAATTGTCAAAACGTATTCTTTATTATATCTTCGGTTATGCGATTTTCATTTCCATTGAGATGAGCAATTGTGTCACTGATCTCTTTATTATTCTCTGTTTAACTTGATCGGAAAATATTTCATTGATAAATGATTATAAGATTATGTGCTTGCCCCTATTGATTCATCATTTTGAGTAAGCACATCTCCATAATAAAAGATATTCATTATTTGAAAGCATAAATTCTATAAATTTTTCTGAAATAATGAAAGGAAGAATAACAAAAAGTGCCGTTTTCTCTGTACGTTAGTCAAATGAAGGCGCTTAAAATCTCCCCCGATGCTTTAGTTTTTCGTGAATGTGTTGTCGGAGAGTCAGACACCATCGATGTCTGGGCGCAAAACACATCAGGGAAACCTCAAATCATTAAATTCGCTTTGCCACCAAATTCTCCGTTCTCAATTCCGCTAAATAAAGGCGGAATCACACCCCACAGTCTCGAGACGAGGACAAAAATCACTTACGTACCAAAAACTAACGAGGTTGTCCATAGTACTTTGATAGTAAAATATTCAAACGGTGAAATAACAGTTCCTATCACAGCATATCCGAAATGCCCGGCAGTAACGTTATCAACTACAAGTATTGATATGGGAAATATCCCCGTAAACAATAAAATCAACGAACATTTCTCAATAACGAATTTTTCTAGCGTAGAAACTAAAATGAAAATCACTTCCAACAACAAAAATCTTGCAATTGTGAACCCAGAGAGGGTTTTGAACCCGAGAAGAAAGGATGACATTCTTTTTACTGTTCATTCGACTGATTCAGGTCCATTTAACGCAATTCTCAAAGTAGAAGTAGAAGGAGTGATAGATCCAATACCATTGATATACGTTAAAGCAAATATCATTGGAACTCCTTTAGAATTTTGGTACGAAAATAAAAAAGTTGATGATCTCAACTTCGGAAAAATCTACAGTGGGCAAAAGAAAGTTTTGGTTGTGTCAATAAGAAATCCGGATAAAGCGGTTCGATCTTTTGCTATTTCACATTTGAATGATCCAAATTCAGCGATGATTGATCACGATCCAACAAAAATATTCCAAGCAATACCATTGGAAGGTGTCCTTCAACCGAACTCAGAAACGAAAATCAATTTAGTTTTCAGTCCTCCTTTTGCAAATTTCGAAAATGATATAGAAAGTGTGTTCACGCATTCATTCAAGATGGATATTCTAGAAACACGACAAACAAGCGAAATTTCATTGATGGGATCTTCTGTTGGCATTTTTGCAACATTTGATCCTGTTGATTTTAATTTTGGACGTCAAATTGTAAATACAACAGTCACAAAGAAACTAACGATTACAAACAACTCATCTTTCCTTCCTATTGACATTTTACTCAAAAATGTTGCACAATTCAGATTTGTTCCAGAATCATTAACAATTCCTCCGCAGAAGACAAAAACAATGAATATCAACTTCTATCCACGAAATCTCGGTGAGTTTTCACATTCTATTTCGATATTGATCAACAATGGATTGGCACAAAGAACGGTTAATTTAAATGGAACAGCTGTCAAAAGAGATGTTGAAGTAAAGAAATTTGTTCGTCCAGATATATGGTCTATAGTTCCAGATGCAGAATTTGCAAGAGAACATCCTGTGTCTGCGTTCGGACTTGATGATAAAGAACTCAATGAGAAACTTCGGAAGCGAGAACAATTCGACAAATATATCACTGATTCAGCAGAAAAACGCGAAGAATTTACAAACAAAACAAGATTAATAGAACATCTTTCATTGCAAGCGAAGGAGTATTTATCAATGACTAAGTCCAATTTCAATGATGACGATGTTAAAGAAATCGTTGAAAACGAAATGAAGAAAGGACAACAGCCGGATACCAATTTTGGACTTTCTTTCGGTGATGGTTTGCAAGAACCAGATCCAGGTTTCATGCCTGAAAAGAAACCGGACAGAGTCACAATAAACAATAGTCTGTCATCTAATACATCGGGAGAAGTTCAAACAGGAAGATTGAGATTAAAACCAACAACGCCTCCTGAAATCAACGAATGCTCAAGAAAATTATCACCAGCACAGCAATTATCTGTTTTGTGCTCATTGAATGCAATCAATTTCGGTGTTGTTTCAGTTTATTCAACACAATCGAAAGAAATCGTTATCACAAACAACCTTCAACAAAATATATTTGTTGAGTTCAAAATCGATAATGAAGAACTCAAAAACTCAACGCCATTGACACAAGTTATTCCTCCACTTCAAAATGCATCATTCTCAATTGTGTTTAGTACATCGAAAGAACAGACATACAACAAAACGATTCAATATGTCGTAAATAATTTCCACAAGTTCCAAGTGAACATTGCAGCACAATCAATTCCGATAGAGATGCGTTTGTCAAAGAAAGAAGTCACATTCGGATTCGGTTATGGACAGACTAAGTTTGAGTGTTCAGAAGTTGTCACATTGTATAACAACAGCAACGCGAACGCACACTACACATGGAGGAACATCACGAAACCATTCTCTATTGCACATGAACAAGGAACAATTCCTCCACAAGGAAAACTCGATGTCACATTGTTGTATACTCCAGATGAGGCACCGCATTCAGAGTGTGTTGCGACATTTTTTGTTGTTGGTGGTCTCCAAAGAACACTGAAACTTATTGGTGACACAGGGAAATCAAAGATTGTTATTCCGAAGAAGACAGTTGACTTGGGTCTTATCCCAACAGGAGTCCAGCAGACGTCTGTCATCAAAATCAAGAACACAGGTGCAGATGATGCTTTGTTCTCACTCGCGTATCCAGAGTTGATTGGTTTAGCAATCACCCCAAAGTATGGAAGAATTATCTCTAACGAAATCAAGCAGTTGAATGTCACATATTCATGCAACACTCCGGGAGAGTTCACGCACCCGGTCACTATATCGATTGCAGGTGCTCCTCCAATCAAAATCAATGTCACTGGAAGCGGTCAACTTCCCTATGTATCTATCAAAAACGAGATCCTTGAATACGGAAAGCTTTTCATTGGCGCTATCGAGAAGAAGCGAATCTCTATTGTCAACAAAGGAAAGATATCCGCAGCCCTGAATCTCGACTTGACAGAATACAATGCATTCTCGATTGAGTATTCAGCAGAACTTGGTCAATGCGGATTAGATGGAAAACAGAATGCAATCATCCTCAATGGAAGTGAGGATTCAAAGTCATACAGAATCACAGTCATTCCTGATTCTGCTGTCGATTTCCAATTAGTTTTCCAGCCGAATGATGTCGAATCATATACATTCGAACTTCCTCTTTCTATGTCTTCGAACAGCGATGTTCCACTGAAAGAACATCCAGTTGTCAGTGCACAAGCGATACACGCGCCTCTCCTTCCAAACAAGACATGCGTCGATTTCGGAATTTCTCCATTGTTCGATTCATCGAATCCCAACTGCAGACCAAGTCATCAGGAAGTTGTCTTAAGGAATGAATCGAAAGTTCCAATCTGTTTCAGATTCGACTCATTGAAACTTCCGAAGTGCATCACAATCGACAACGACAGCGGTACAGTCGACTACTTGGGAACTGTGTCAATCTTCTTCAAGTTTAGGCCAACGAACATCACTCCTGTCTGCTGCGAGATACCTCTCTATGCGACACTCGACAACGAAGAAGTATTGATCACGTCTCTTCAGATCAGCGGCGTCGGCTCAAGCAGGATGTTCAGGACATCAACGAACTACGTCTGCCTCCCAATTGTTCCAGTCGGAATGACATCAACAGTAACGATCGATGTCATCAACTCATGCTTCATACAAGCGACTCTCAAAGCTGAGCTGGCAGTCAACACGAAGAACATTCCTCTCAGAGTCGAATTCCCGCAGACGAACACGCTTCAATACACTGTTGCTTCTATTCCTCTCAAGATATCATTCATGAACACGAAGCCTCTCTCTTTCTCAACTGTTGTTGCACTCATCGACGACAAAGGTCACTCATACTCATTTAATGTCAGTGCGACAACTGATCACTCTATTTTCACTTTGTATCCGATAATTAACCTCAACAAGTACACAATATCAATGCAAGGAGGAAGAACGCCATTCATCACAACGAACATCGAAACACCGGACTTCCTTTCAGGATACTTGAGTGCATCAGATTACAAAGATATCAGGAACGTGAAGTCTTCAGTCACTCCAGAGATGCTTGACTTCCTTCGCCGTTTCATCAACAAATCTGCAATATCATCACCGATAGGGGAATTCCCATTTGACATCGCAAACGACCCGAACATACTTCTTGACATCATCACAAACTTCGGTGGAAAGAAGCTTACAATAGGTGAATACAGCAAAAAAGAAATGACATCCAAAGTCAAAGACCTTCAGATGATCATACAGAACCTCATCTCGCAAGGTGCAATGCTTTCATGTATAAAACCGGAGTTCCTGCTCCCGAAGGACGACTTCATCTTGTTCAACCGTGCGAAGATAACAAGAAAACTCTTCGGACTCGATTTCACCGGTGCACAAGACCTGAGCACACTTCCTCCGAACGTTGTCGACACATTCTCTGCATCTCAATCATTCGTGAACTCAATGCTGAAAGAATTGCACGTTCTCGACGAAACATTCAGCACACTCTCGAGTGAAGCGTGGACTTTAGTTATCTGGCAGGTCATAAAGCTGTTCTTTGTCTCTAAGATAGACACTTCGAAGTTCAATGCAACGCCGGGATTCCTCGATGCGATACGTGTTCTGAAATCTAAAGTTTCTGAGTTCCAGTTCAACGAGATCAACAGATTGTTCAGACAAGGTGCGCTCTCTAATGTCTACGGTCCTCAAGAGGGATTAGTATTGAAGTGGCTTTCAGTTTACCACTCAAAGCACGTTTCTGCACGTGCGATCGTTGACTTCCAAGAGCTTCAGGATGTTTCATTGATTGGCGCTGTCGTCGATTCTCATGTCTCGAAGCCTCTCTTCGAGTCATCACAGAAGGATCCTGGATCTCTCGTTACGATTCTCCACGATCTCAGGAGCAATGTATCTCTCACGCCAATCGATTTCGTGAAGGGAGATGCACCGACACTTGCATTGATTGCGATACAGCTGTACATGAGCCTCCCATTCTTCATCCCAAGCAACAGCATAGAGTTCAAGACACCACTCAACACAAACATCGTCCAATCTGTCTCGATATCGAATCCTTCAAACAGAGAGATCGCGTACACAGCAAGACTCGAAGGATCGAAGAACTTCTCTCTCGTCGCACACTCTATCACACTTCAGCCACACGAGAATGCTGAATTCCTCGTCGATTACTTCTCCAGGACGCACGAAGTCGAGACAGCACGTTTGTTCTTGACACCAGAACGTCCCAAGGCAATATTCAAGTCAGACAGCCAGTCATCAACGCCGAACATGTCAGCACGCTCTAACAAAGGAATCAGGACACCAACAGTCTCACAGCAGCAGAGCAGGACTAAGTTACAGTCACTCAGACCGCAGACGTCGATGGCGAAAACACTCAACCAAGCAAACACATCACCTGCGTTCGCGAGCACGATCGTTGTCGACTTAGTCTCGAACACAGTGATAACACTCCCGAAGACATCAGTCACGATCGAGACGGAGATGTACAAACCAATGAAGATCGACATCGAAGTTCCAAACATCCTCAAGAAAGTCGGAAACTTCAAGCTGTTCTCGAAGACGTTCGAGATCACACCGAACCTGAGCCAAGAAGCAGCATCGAAGCAGCTTCACATGTTTTTGACTGATCTCTCAATTGAAAACGATATCCAGGAGTCAAAGAATCCATTCGAGAACTACATAATAAAGCACAAGTCGTTCATCTTTAACCAGAGGGAGATATCATTCATCAAGGAGCACTCTACTGCACGCGTTTCAGCTGAGTTCATTCCTATTTCGATGAAGAAGCTTCGGTGCTTCTTAGTCTTCTTCAATCAGAGTCTCGGAGAGTTCGTATACGAGATCATCGGCAATCCTCTTCTCCCAGAGCCAACTGCAGACCTCACTGGGCAGCTCAAAGTGGAGTGCAAGCACAAAGTTTCGACGAACGTCAACATCGACTCTTGTAATCCAAACCTATGCTGGGCACTCGCGTACTCGTCAGAGAGGATCGCGAACCTCGCAACATACATCTCAGAGAGGAAATTAAAAGAAGTTGTCTCAATCAAGCAGAGAGAAATCACACACATTTTCACACAAAACTTCCAGTCGCAGAACTACACAATACAGTCTTCGTCACAGTTCTTCTCTGTTCCTGACCAATACGTTGCACTCAACGACAAAGTGAAGGACCATGGAATCACGATATCGTTCACACCTGTTAAGCCTGGAGAGTACCCGTGCAAGGTCGTCATGCTCTCTCGGTACGATGTCCGCGTGTACAGTGTCAAAGGAATCGGACTTGCGAACACGCAGTCGTTCCAGATTGAGTTCAATATTGTCGCTGGGCAGAGCGTCCAACAAGACATTCCTTTTGAGAGCACGGCGAAGAAGATATGGGAGTTCAAGTCTTCTGTCAACGGACCAGCAGCGCAGATGTTCACTGTCCCGAACAGGTTCTCTGTGCCTCCGCGGGGAACATTCCAGCTTCCGGTCAATTTCGCGTGCAAGCAGATCGGTGACTTCAAGGCGGACTTGACAGTGACGAACATGTCGAAGGAGGCAATCACTGTTTACAAACTGATCGCGCATGTTGAAGAACCGCCTGCAGCTGAGAAAGTCAAATTCACCGCAGTCGCGAGAAAAGTTTGTCCGCAGAAGCTTAAAATTGAGTGTTTCACGAAGGGATATGTGAATGTGACGACGACTCTTCCAATCGTTGATGTCCCAAAGACTTTCGAATTCTGCAAGCAGGGCTACATTGTTGAGATGCCATTCAAGATATTCTCCGTTCAATCCGGTGTTTGCGCAGGAACGATAACGCTGACTGATCCATCGAACGGTTTCTACAACTGGTACGTTGTCGAGATCGATGTCGACAGACCTCCACCTGAGCAGACGATCGAAGTGACAACAGTCGCAAGACAGAGCGCGACAGTGACGATCCCAATAACGAATGATAATGAGAATGAGGTCGAGTTCGATGTTGATTTCGACGAAGTTGACTTCTTCGGTCTGAAGAAGTTCAAAGTCGCAGGAAAGACGACGACTGAGTACAAACTGATATTCTCGCCGCTCACTCAATTCGAGAGAGAGTCTTCTATATCGTTCTCAAACGAGTCACAGGGAGAGTTCATATACAACTTGAGCCTCCACGTGTCGCAGCCAGAGACGAACGTGATCGCACCTCTCACTGCACCTGTCGGACAGTCTTCTTCTTACTTCATAACAATAGAGAATCCGCTAAACAAGAGGTCTTCGTTTACGATAAAAGACGACGAGAACAACTCATTCGTCATCATCGGGAAGAAAATGTTCAACTTGAGTCCTTTCGAGAAGAAGCAGATCGAGATAAAGTACATTCCAAGCTGCGTTGGTGTTAAAGAGTCTGGAAACATATACGTCAACTCTCCAGAGATCGGAGAGTGGTTCTACTCTATATCTGGAATCGGAAAGCCGCCTCAGCCTCTATCGCCTATCATTGTTGAAGGTTTGGTGATGTCTCCGACATCGGCGATTGCTGTGTTCAAGAACCCATTCAACCACCCTGTCAAGTGCAGTTGGTCTCTCACTTCGACAGCAGAGTTCAAACTGCTGACGAAGAAGAGGCAACACTTCCTCAGAATCTACAATGAAGAGATTCAGATCCCGTTCTCGTTCGCACCGAAGACTGCAGGGCAATTCGGAGGTTCGATCGTCATCGACACAGACAACGTGAGGTGGTCGATTCCTATAATCGGAAACGCTTCGACAGCAGAGGGAAACATAAACCCTGTCATGAAAGGACACGCTGACACTGAAGTCGTATTAAACATCGAGATGCCTCTCGTCGGTGAAAAGGAGGCATTCGGACCTCACGACTACGTGATCACTCCTCAGTACGAGAAAGGATACGAGTTCATCAGGAACATATTCGAGATGAAAACAGAGAGTGTGAAATCTGTCAAGGAAAACATGCACTTGATGATTGTTGCGAAGATGTTCCCGAGGAGGCCGATAGAAACATCGATCGACTCAACTGTCGTAAACCAGCTCGGACAGAAGTGGCACTTCGTCATTCAGGTATCGATAGGACCAGGAAAGCCGATGGAGTCAATCGTCCTCAAGTGCGTACTCAATCACTGCGTTCGACATAGAGTCAGAGTTCCTTCGTTTCCGATAAGGACAGCGTTCAGAGTGTATTTCGCAGGAGGATCTGCGTGTGAGTTTAACGTAGTTCCGAGCAAAGGATATATCGAGGCGAGCAGCGATGAGACGACAGAAGTTCCTTGCGACATCATTTTCGAGCCAAAGATGTACGGAAAAGTTCTAAAAGGATTATTAGTCATTGACACTCTCGAGAGAGAATTCTTGTTCGAAATTGAAGGACTGATGCCAAAGTACATCGTTCCAGACGGAGAATCGAACGACAAAGATCTCAGTGACACAGTTGCTCGTCTCAACGGAAACAAAGTTAACAAGAGAAAGATCGAAGAACCAAAAATCGCAAAACCAAAGTTATGTTAATTGATATTTTCGATTATGTTTTATGTTTTGTTTTATTTATAAATGCTTTATAGATTTATTTATTGATTTATGATTCGATGAAAAAAAAAACAAATCATTGCTTTGTTGTCTTTGAAGCGGCATCGATAATTCGCTTTGGAGAATGTGTTTTCGACTTTGATGTGTTGAGATTGATCGCAGTTATTAAATTTGTCTGTACTCATTTCTTCTATACATTTCATATTCTCAGATATATAAAACAAACAATCTTCAACTGTTGGCTGACATTCATATGTGTAATTTGTTTCATCTCCAACATTGGATAAGATGTTACATTTATATATATTTTTGTTGTGCTACTGCATTGAATAAAATGGGTAACACATCTGTGAGAAGTTCCTTTCTAAAATGTTGAGGCTAAAAATTGGCCATTTGTGAAGTATCTTCTGTTGCTCTGTTGATAACTGCCTCTGAAAAAGTCATCCCAATAAAAACAAAGGAATCTCAGAACAAAAATGTTGTTTCGTTGAACAAAACAACATTTTGGTTTTTTGATTTTTTTATTTTTCATCAAGGCAAATTGGGTGAAAATACATTCTGTGTTGATGGCAATTAATATTTAATTGTAATTCTATTTTCTTACTATCTTATTAAGCATCAACAGCCTTTTGGAATAACAATCTGATCTCAAATTATTTGTTATATAATAGATTCGTTCATATTTGATAATTTGAATTTGCTTCAATGAGTATATCATATGAAGCAAAATAATTGCAAAGGTATTATTTTTTGAGTCTAAAATAATTGTTATCACAATAATGAGGTGAATCGGGAAAAAATAAAATTAGGGTCTATAACTTCATAAGACCCTGCGATGAAAAACCGTTATTTTTAGATGTCTTTCGTCCGCAAAGCTACACATGGTGGCGAGTGGTATCCAACGGATGACTCACTCAACACGATGCTGGAGGCGTCTTTTCACTACGCACAACCGAAACCAAACGCTGATACAGGATTAAAAGGCGTTATTTCTCCGCACTCGTGCTATCAAGTCTGTTTGAGGACAGCAGCTCACTCATTTTCATGCATAAATCCAGATAAATACGACAGAATCGTTATTTTAGGCACATGTCATCACATTGCACTCTCAGAGGGCTTAGTTTCGCACGCCACTGAGGTAGAAACGCCGCTTGGCAATATCCAAGTCGATGTAGAAACGTGCGAGAAGCTGGCAACAGAAAATGGCGATGCAATCCAATGGATTGACCAAAAAGTCGACGAAAACGAGCATTCTCTCGAAATGCAGTACCCACTCATCAAATACATATGGAAAGACCGCGATGTTAAGATTATTCCATTGTTGATCGGATCAGTGAATGAAGCGAGAGAGATTGAGATCGCTGAGATACTTTCTCCGATCATTCTCGAGGAAAGGACTTTCTTCATCATCTCTTCAGACTTCACACACTGGGGAGCAATTTTCCACTTCACAAAGATGGCTTCGGACAAGAAGCAACTTTTTCAGCAATTACAGATCTTCGATGACCATTCAATTAATATCATTCATGGATTCAACTATGAACACTTCAGATTCCAAATTGATGAAATTTCCGGATCAATTTGTGGATGTTATTCTATATTATTGATATTGCGTATTCTCGCTGATGGATACAAATTCGAGGTTTTCGATCGCTCAGAGTTATGTGAACTCAGAACAATGCGCGATTTCTCTATTTCATATGTAGCTGCTGGTTTCTATGATAAATCTCAGAGACCAGAAAGTCAGCCACCAGAAACTGATGATAATTAATGTAAACTAATATTTATATTTTTGATAAACAAAAATGCAAAAATAATTTAAAAAATAAGAATCTAATGTAATTTCGAATCATAATTTATAAAAATGTCAATGTGCGGTTTATTTACATATATTCGGGAGAGAAAACGAGTTTTGGAAGATGCATTTGTCATGTAAATACTTTTACACGACAAAGTATTATCCCTCTAATAAAAAGCTTGTGTGCTGTTGGATTGGATAAGAGATAAGGATGCTTTTAAAGATTTTGCGTATCAGTTTAATTTAAACAAACAAATAATAACCTTTTACAACAAAACAAATATATTATTGATTCTTTGGAGGAATTTCTCTGAGAACAACTTTCTTCTTGTTGACTTGCTGTGGTGGAGGATATCCTTTTTCTCTCATGTGAACGTTCGATTCTTTGACTTCTTGGACGCCAACATAAGTCATTCCATTTCCACTTTCAACAGCGATGATTTTGGCTTTCTGCATTCCAGCAACATCAGGATCAGCTGATCTTTGTCCGATAATTCTGTTTCCTTTGATATCTTGAAGTGTTGGTCTGAAATCAGGTCCAAATTCATCGCTGCTCATCAATCCTTCATTGGGATCAAATGGAGCTCCATTCGTTGTTGTCGTTGAAGTTCTTTGTTCAACTCTTTCATACCTGTATTCTTCGCTAACAGATCTTGGTGAAATCTGAATGTTTGTTGGTGGTGTGACACCAAAATCAAGGATTGGACGAAGATTTGGAGTATCATCTCTCGGTGGAGGACGTTTGAATGTTGGAGTTGGCTTCAAGTTCCTGACAGGCATTGGATCGCCCCCAGCTTCATCGAGAAGCTGTATAACATGTCTGTGGAGTGCGTCATCAGTCGGGAATGGATCTGAATAAGGAACATGGCCTTGCTTTGGTGGTTTCAAGTCGATATCAGATATTTCTGATGTCTCGAGATCGTAATCGATGCTTATATTCGGTGGATTCGCTGGACGAGTTGCGAAGATGATTCTTGGGAACCTCTCTCTTGGCTGTTCGATAGGACGAGGAGGAGGCGGTGGTTCACGCATTTCAAACTGAATTGAAGCATTTGCGCGATCAGGTTTTACTGCATCTGATTCTTTCTCTTTGACAGGTTTGTCGTTGACTTCTTCTCTCCTGAAATCTGCAGGATCGAAGTCCCAGATTGGTCCAAATGCATTCTCAGGGTTTGGATTTGCATATCCATGAATAATATCGGGAACTTGCATTGCATAGATGTTGTTGAATTCTGGATATGGAGGTCCCATGTAAGGATAATCGTACATTGGAATATCGAAGTTGTCTGGAGCTCTGTGTCTTCCTTTCTTGTCAAACAACAAAGGCTGTAACGTAACGCCATCATCGGAATCACTTGATGCTTCAACTGGCCTTGGTTTGCGTTTCTTTCGTTCATATTGATCATCATCCGATGAACTTTCTTTCTTCCTCATCTTCCTTCTGTGTTTCCTCCTCTTTGTCGGAATCTTTGGCTGAATTGGAGGATGGAATTCACCAGCGGAAAGAGAAGATATTTCGTTGATATCTTTATTTGGTTTCTCAATTGTCAATGAAAATTCAGGTCCATCGGCAAGTTGGAAGTCTCCCAAGTCTCTGAGTTCATCAGGAAGATTATCACCGCACTCGAAACCAGTAAGTGAACGAGCGAGGACGCATCTTAAGTATGGAAGAATATATGTGACAACTAAAGCAAACAGAAGTCTGCTTGATGGAATTTGATCTTTGTCATTAGTGAATATTTCAACAGCTGTTTGAATTCTTGTCAATTCTCGTGCATTGATGTTTGCAAGGATTTTCTCTGCGAAGTCAACGAAATCAGGATCTTCTGTGTATATCTTTGATCCTGAAATATAATGTGCATAAATATCTGGTGAGAAATTTGATGTTGGGAACTGTGAAATATGTTCTTTCACAGCACCGATGTTCATGAAATCAGAAAATCCAAGTAATCTCAAACAATTGTCGCCAGCACCACCAATCATTTCTTTGATTGCTGAGGCTCTGTATTTTGCAAACCAAAGAAGTCTGAAAAGCTCAAAAATACTTTCACGAAGAGATTCTGGAACTTGAAGGAAATGACGCTTCAAGAAATTCGAAATATTTCTGTAATCAGCAGCGGAAATCGCTAATGAAACAATGACAGCAAAATCATCAACATCTTTTTCATCCTCTGGACAAACCATTTCGAATTCATTTTCAACGACAATCAACTTAGAAAGGTTCTTAACTTTTCCATTATTGTCCGGTGAAGTTTCAACAATTTTGTTCTTCAATATGTCATTCAATGCGTTAACAGCCAAACCTCTGATTCCATCTTCGTGTTCATTATCATTTGCGATGCATGTTCTCATTGCTTTCCATACTTTAATCGGATCATTTGCGCAAGCAATGATGATTTCTTTCGCGAGAGGAATTCCTTCGAGGCCAATTGAAGGATGTTTTCCAACAAAATACGCTTGATCGATTCTTCCTGCGAATAAAAGATAGTCAAACAGAGGCCTGAGGTTTGTCTGGACGTCCAAAAACATGCTTGTGTCATTGCTGTACATTGCTGTTCTGCACATTTTGCAAACAAGTCCAACATTTACATCAGAGCCATCCGGAGGCTTCTCGAAACTGTGCATTTGCTTCGCTTCTTCAGCATCATACATCATGATTGATCTTCCGTCATTATTAAACTTATTTTCGATCCAATCTCTTCTTTCAACTTCATATTTCATGATATAGTGAATGTGTTTGTGCAGTGGACTTTTCGAATATTCTAATCTCTCTAAGATCGGATAATATGTTGGTAATTCTTTGTTTGTAATCCAGAAAACGCATCTTGCTAAAAGAATCGAGAAAAGATGTTCTCCGTTCTCATAAAACTTAACTACTGCGTCACTCACTGCTTGAAATATAGTATATCTAAGTGGACTGAAAAGCGGGAATATTCTATAAACATTTGTCAAGAACAAAAGTTCAGCGAGATTTCTTTTGTCTGTGTAATCACCGTATTCGATTAATTTCTTTGTTGTTGCATACATCGGCTCAGCAGCTCCCTGTGGAAATGGGAGCGCAATCATAATATCGAGCGATTGTTTGATTGTCGAAACATCAATTCTAAGTGATCTCATTTCATTTCTTGAATAGATAGCAAACAATCCTGGATCATAACCATCACCTGCTGCCAAAAGAGGGAAAGATCCGCCACTAAATGGCGTCAAACCGCATAAGTGATGCTTCATTGAATGTCCATTCCTCGTTATACCAGAAATCGCTCCTGTCTTTGATGTAACTAAGAAAAACTGGCCACAAGCTGACCAAGCAATACTTGCAACTTCAGGTCTTTCGCCTGGAAGAACATCATGAAGAGGAAGAACTTTCACGATGTATAAATATCTCGTGATAATGACTAAAGACTGTGACACAGCGACTACAGCTGTCCTGCAGCAGCTGCTCCACCAAATGCATGGAGCTCCGGCACCTTCAATAATCGGAAGAGAGCAAGAATGACGCTCGAATGATGGCTGTCTTCCATTATGGAAATTACAAATAGAAACGAACATATAGAGTGTGTCGAAGGGCCTTGATGGTGGTAATAGCGTTGTTAAGCTTACAATTCCTTTTCCTTCATCTGGATTATCGAATAAACATAAATCTTGATAGCAAACAGCTGAATTTGATGGTAAATTCTGTGAAAGCGCAGGATGTAGTGTAAATGATTGTCTTGGTTTCATGAATCCGTGAGTTATTTGCAATTGATCAAGTCTCGGATGATTTACCATTAAATTGACTCCAAAACGTGCATCTGCGGTCAAATCCGTCCAATAGCCAATTCCTTTCGGCCATTCTTCTAATTGTTGCCAAACCCAAAAATGTTCTTTTGTAGCAATGGCTGCAATTCTTCCTGTATCACTTACAGCCAAACCGCAAACGTTTTGATCGCAAGAGAAATTCTTGCAAAGAGGATTTGATGGAGAATCGATTGGTTGTGTGATAAAAACGCGCATTCCATCTGGAAGTATTGCAGTAGAAAGGTGGTCTGAAGCTTTATCGGAATTTGTCATTGGTATTGGAATTAAGACCATTCTCGCATTTAATCGATTTTCGTGAATTGCAATATAAGCGCCGATCTTCGGGAAGTGTATCGCTGCTTTTCCTAACGGAGAAGCGACCATTTTCGACATTTTGTTGTTGATCGGCTTCGTTATTGGCACTTTATCCCATCCTTCTTCATCAAAAAACGATTTTCCTGGCTTTATGAAGTAGTGCTCGCCTTTGTAGGACGTGATATAGAAAACTTTTCGCGTTGTGGGTATTTTGCTTGGATAATTATCGCTCCACATCGGAAAATATCTTTAAAAACTTTTTTGTGTACGTTTATTTATATTTTAGAGATTTTTAATGTCGAAATTTTTTTTTTTTTTTTTTTTTTTTTTTTTTTTTTACATATCATTTATATTCTTTTTGGCAATAAATTTTTTACCTTTTTAAAAAAATCATATATCATATAAAAATAAAACATTTTATATTTTTTAATTTTATTTCGTACAAATTATTGGAATCCAGCAAATACAACGCTATGATTATAAATAATAATAGAATTGCATAATAATTATATCCAAAGAACTCACAAAAATTGAAAATCCACAAAAATGTTTAATGATATTTATAAGAATATTGAACAAAACATGAAAATTCTAATAAAAAATTACAAAGAATTATGAAGGCAAATCAAAAAGCTCAAATAAATTTTGATTTCATGATATTTTTTAAAATCGATATTATTTACTCAAAATGGTATAATATCATACCATTTACAATGGTATTTCAATATAGATGAAGACTTAGAAATAACACCAACTGGAGAAGCTTCAGATACCTCTAATCCAATGGCTGGGGAAACTCACACAACAGATACTTCTGGTGAAGAAACAAATTCTACAACAACCACGGAAGATGGTAATGAACAACCAACTTCATCAGCTCCAACCACTGAAGAACAAATCAGATAAAGATAAATCAAGCAGCACAGAAAAAAGACAAAGAACATCATTTAGATTCAGGTTCAGGAATCGAAGTTTAAATAATATTTTTGCAATATTTCATGGTTTAAATAAGAAAAATCATCTAACATCAATAGAATAGGATTGAACAGTTTCTGTTCCAACTTTGATTGGCTCTGCTTCAGCGACTTTGAAGCCAGCACTGAAAATCAGTTCATAAACTGCTCTTGTGACCCTAATCTTGTTTTCTTCAGCAACTTTCATGGCCTTCTCGGTGTATTCATCAACGTTACCTAAAATCTGGTAAGTTGGGAATTCAGGAGACATAACACCGGCGACAACAGGACCGCCAGTGTGAACACCAATTTTGATGCTGAAATCCGCTTCTAATTCGGTCTTCCATTGGGGAATTGATCTTAAAACTTCAGTGCAGAATCTTATTGAGTCTTCTGCATGTTTCTCTGGTTTATTGATTGACATGAACAAGCCACCAACAAATGAGTATTTGTTGGAGAAAATCTTGAATTTGTTAAATGTTGAAAACTCAGCGAGTTTTTCATCAAATCTCTTATAAAGATTTGAGTAGAACTTGAACTTCTGCTGTGCATCCATTTCTGAATTAATATGAACTTCAACGGATCCAATAGAAACAGAATGGACTGTTGTTGAGATAGAATCAGATCCATTCTGCAATTCGTTCAAAGTTGATTCAGGAAGAATCTTCTTGAGCATCTCAGTGATAAATTGATGGTGGAGACGAATCTTTTGGGCTGTTGAAATGTATTGTGAGTTGTCTTGAAGGACTAAAACACAAGATGTAATGTTGATATTCTCGTTCTGCAAAGCTGGGCGTGTATCATACATTGCAATGACTGTTGCATTCGCGTAAATGAGTTCACCATTCGAATTTGTTGTTTCAATGTTGGCCTTGAATTCACGCACAGCTTCCTTCTGCTCGAATGCCATATAAGTCTGCAAACACATCTGATCATTTCCGAGTTCTTTGATATTTGTGACTTCTGGGAACATGTTGTTGAATGTTGAGTTAATTTCAATAATGTCAAGTTGTGAATTTACAACCGCAATTCCTGTCTTTGTGTTCTTCAGATATGCAACATCAGCATATCTGAATTCAGTGTTAATTGATGTCATGTCAAGTGCTCTTCCGATAGTGATTAAGTTCATCAACTTGTTATCATTCATGATTGTCTCTAAATCCACAAGAATTAACATCTTCATCGCAACTTTGATCTTTGCTGAGAATGCATAGATATGATAAACACCGAAAGCAACAGCGATAACAATACAAACAATGTCAATGCAAACGAATACTGGAACAGAGATTTGCCCAGATTGCAAAACGCCGAGAGTCTTATCTAGAATTGTTTTATAGAATTCGCTTTCGACGGCATCGTAGATCCACCAAAGGAAGTAAGCGTTGTAGTTTGCACTGTCGATTGATGTTGCTTGATTTGGCGTTGTCAATTTAGAGATGAAGATGAAGCAATCAACCATCATTATGAACTTGAATGAAGAGAGTCTCTCCCAGTTTGCTTTGTTAATTGGAATATGATTGTAGGTGTCTTGTAATGGTTCATAAAGATATCTATAGTTATCTTCAATTTCGAACCAAGCACTTGTTGCCTTTGCAGAAAGAACGAGTTGGTTATTAACGGAGCTCTTTGAAGCATCAATGAGGTTGTCTCTTATTGCAAGCAATCTTGTGATTAGTTCCTTGTTGGCATCATATTTCGTTGCAATTGGATATGATTCAAGGAATGCGATTGTTGTTGCAATGAAGGACATTCTTACATCACTCAATGGTGTCATTAAAACACCACCGGATCTGGTCGTGTTTTGGGAATCATAAGTATAAGCTTTGGTGTAGAAGTAGAATGCATATGTCAAAATAAATGCTGGACATAATGTTAAGAAAAGACCAAGATATAGTTGCATTCTCATCTTTGTGATACCAACAGCTGAAATTATGCTCATGTTCTCAACATCTTCCTTGGAAGTTGATCCCATAATCTTTCGGAGCTCTGGTGATGGAATTGAAGAGAAAACAACAGCAATTTCCTCCATTTGTGTTGTCAACTTGAAGAAAGTCAACATCAACGGGAACGCAAGAACAAACAAATCAACAAGTAATGTGAGAATGATGAAGTTCAAGTTATCGGTGAAAGCATCAGTGAAAGTAACTGTTGATGAAACATCATTGAGCATGTTCTTAAACTTGTTGTAAATCTCTAAGCTTGTGTTGACATACTTTTCATCGAATGTTTCTCGCATCATAATGTCGACAATCGCTTCACTGATTGTTTCATCTGTTTTCTCAAATTTGAAGTTATTCCACAAATCAATGAAATCAAGAACTCCTGGTCTCGATTTATCTAAGTTTTGAATATCATTTTGCAACGATTGAATATTGTTTCTGACTAAAAGACTTAATTCCATTACTTCTTCTTCTGTTGGATTAATCTTCTTCACGAGACCTCTATCATACCAATAAGGGGATATACTTCTCATTTGTGTATCGCTGTTATCGAAGATCGTATCAGGAGCTTGGAAATAAGCATATTTGATAACTTTTGTGAACAAAAATCTCGCATAAGAATGTAACAGATGATTTGCATCATACAAAAATTCGTGCGTGTTGTAGATGCTGTACAACAAACTCGACTTGAACATCATAACGTACAAAATGAAGAAACCAATGCAGATAAATCCTGCGAAAATATAATACAAAATTGAAAATCCGTATCTTCCAACTTTGGAGTTCTTCATCATATCATTGATTGATTCTCTCTTCGTGATTTCGTTGATATCAGTATCAGCATCATTCAAAGCATTGCCAACAATATCAATCTCCTTTGTCAGATCCGAGATAGAGTTCAGAATCGCAGGGAATAATGACAACATGTTCATTAACGCGCGATCTTTGTGTGCTGGAATTCCTTTTTCTAGCATATCCAAGTCTCCCTTTAATCTTCTCGCTTCATCGAACTCGAATGTCATTGATGTGTGAAGTTTAACAGCGCTTGAAACGACTTCTGGACAATTTTCATAATCGTTTACCATTTGGTTAATTTCTTTGTTCAATTGCATCTTTAGTGCGTTGATTGTTGTGACATTCGTCCAAAATGCGTCGGTATTGCCATGGAGGATATTTTCCCAGAACCTTTTCATGTTTTGGGATAAAATTCTGTTGACATTATCAATTGCATCAAAAGATCTGACAATCTTCGATGTAGCAGCTGTATTTCTGTGGCTAATCAAGTATTGGATTTGGAAATTGAGCAATCTTCTGCAATTTATTGAAGACATTTTCAATTTGTCATTAATTACTTCTAATTTGTATTTATAGCTTGGAAAAGCAGATACAATCCTTACATATACGAACAACATGTCAATGCTCTTAGACAAATCATCCAAAAACTGATCATAGATCGTAAACATGAAAATTCCTGGAGAACAAAAATCTAATGATCTTCTGACGTCACAAGCCAAGTGATCGCTTCTTCCGTAGAAATATTCATCTTGTGCAGCTGAATCAAGTCTCATCATCGATGCTGTTGAAAATCGACGATGCATGAAGTGCAAAATGAAGATTGAAAGGATTACGAATACAATAATCATGAAGAAAATGATATTGTAGTCGATATTTATGTATGTTGCGACGATATTCAAAACAGAACCCGATCCATTTGATAAAATTAATGCTGAGAATGAGATTCCCATCTTCTTGTTAATAAACATGCTATCCAAGAACATGTAGATACCGATAGCAGATGATAAAATAAACATTATCGCTAAAATAACAGTGGTCGTTATTTGATTATTCATGATTGTTGCTCCAAACATCGCAGCATTGATTCCCATCGTTAAGTTAACGAGCGCAGCGGCTCCGGGTGTCCACATTAACAATGTATCTCTAATAAACATAACTCTCGGATAAATAAAGCGATATTGTATCGATATGAGTATGATAAATGTCAAAATAGCGATAACTACTGATGCTACATCAGCCAAGTTACCTTTATTCGTTGCTAACTCGAAAATCTCTCTTCCGATCGATCCAGTGATGAATGTCGTGAAAATCGGAAGAACATATGTGGATACAGCGTACATAATGTTAATTTCGAATGGTTTCATTGACTTCATCTTTGAATAATGATAAGCTCTGAAACAAATGAAAATTATTATCGCTAAAGCACAAAGTGAAGCAATTAAAGAGACAATATATGTGGCACTATTGTTGAAGCAACCGCCACCGATCCAAATAATAGACAAGAAGCGCATTGTTGATGCAATAACGGACTCATCTTTCTTTAAAACTGCCTGTTGCATTAAAGCAGGGAATATGGACTGCACGAATATGAATATTGACGTGATAATGGAGAGTAAATATTTAGGCTGAGTATCTGTTTGAATGCGAGCAAAGTAAAGATAAAGCCATTCCTCCAATCTCTCTGTTGGCGAAATATCTAAGATCCCGGGGTAATCAGCTTTGGAGTTTGAATAATCTTTTTCTTCTGGATTCCTGTTTTCTTCAGACATTTCGATTTTTATATTTTTTCAGTGAAAATTTTTTAAATAGGAATTTATCTACTGCAATAGATAAGCAATAATGTTCATTATGATTTTGAAAGAATTGAAAATATTTTTTTGAGTGTTCATAACGTTTAATTTTACAAAACTATCATTAATTTAGTTCTTTAGATATCATATTTTCAAAGTGATGTTTTGACTAAAATTTCAATACTGTACAAAAACGAACATATAACAATTTTAATAAAATATTGCAACTTTTTTAGAATTCTTTGTCAATTCAAAATTTGAAATGTCGTTCAAAATTGAATGAAAACATAATATCATATGATCTATTCATTAAACACCAATAATTTACAATTTGAGATTTTTTGTAAACTTCTCAAAAAGCAGATTTTTAATGGTCCATTAGATCAATCTACTAGGATATCTCGCCCATGATATTTAATTCATTCCTCCAAATCCCATACTGCAATCGATTAGGGAACCCATCCCATCAAAATACAGAAGATAGCTCCTGTATTTTGATTTTATCCAAATCCAAATTCCTAAATGAACAGAGTACATTGTTCCTTTATACAAGCGCTTTTTTCATGGTGCCATAATTTGTTGCTTTTATATAAAATCTTTGTTTTTTAATAAAAAGTTTTCAAAAAGTGACACAAATTGAATTGTATAATTTTAAAACTTGATGTGAGATTCAAATTTGAACGGATTTCAAATTTTGAATTAAACAAAATTGTAAAATTGACGTAAAATTAATGATCAGATATATATGCGAACCAATAATTCCATTATTTTGATTATTAAATTTATGCATGAGTTAGGCATAACATACACTATCTAAAAATCCGAAAATTATGAAAAAATAATTAAAAAATCACGAAATAGATAATATTCATCCATTTTCCGTTAATTTTTAGTTTTGAATATATATAATTGACATACCAGAGTAATGTTTTAAGGGGTTATAATCATGGGCTTCAAAATCAACTATTATAAAGGAATTTTTAATATTTTATTATCTAATAAAAGTGACAAATTAAAAATGCAACACAATACATTCAAATTTTGGTTTATTTTTGCATTCAAATTTTTGAATAAATCAGTTTTGATCAAATTTAATTTTATTGTATTTTTAACATTCCCTATATTCTGTACTTAATTTTTATCGTCAAAATTTCACCAAAAATTGAACGGCGTGACCTATTGTCAGTCTTTTACAAAATGATGACATATTAAATACATCTATGATATAGAGAGCATAAATTCACCTTTAATAGCTGGCTTCAACATTGTCTTCATATTGATGTAAGAAAAATACATCATAATGACCGATACAAGTTTTAAAGGTATTCTCACTAAAAATTATTCTCTGGATTGTGATCTGGAGGATGATTACCGCATAAAGAAAGAATACAATTGACAATACTTCTCCGATCAAATTCTAACAGAATATGTATTAAAGGTGTCCTCACTAAAAATTTTATCAAACATAAGGGCTCTGGAGAAGAAAAGTGCGTATTATCTCTCTAAATATACCGATGAGCCTCAATGAAGCAGATACATTTAAACAAAGTACAACAAGTGTAACTATTGTGTATGGTTATAGTAGCTGATAATAAAAACTCCATCAAGGTAATTAAAAAAAAAATTTATTTTTGGAGTTATTGACTTTCATTAGTAAAATATGTACATATAGGGTATACAATGTTTCAATCAATGTTTTATTTCATCTGTTTTTATAAAAAAAAATCAGCTCATCAGATCAACTTAGGGAGAGAAATGAAACATGATGAGCCCAATTGGATTTATTGGTGTAGCTATAATGTCGAACCTAGCTTAACTTTTTGAGATACGTATAACATTTCGCATAATTTGCAATTTTTGAATGATAAAAATATAATAGCAACGATATGTAGTTGATAATGAATGATACAATGAATATTTAAACAGAATAACTTGACTTGAAAGGTGTGATGGTGTTGTTATCTCGTGGTTGATGTAATTATGAGAATTTTTGTTATGAAAGAACAGTTCCATATAATGGATTCCTTCTAGATATGAAACTCATCAGGGTCAACTAATATATAACGTATACCTCGATGTGTGTCAAAAAAAAAAACAATTTAGAGTCGTTTTGTTTGTAATTGTGTTCTATATATAATTTTATATCTAATTTATAGTTAACATGTCAAAAAAAGTAAAAAATGAATTTGAGCTTTTGGAAAAATAAAACATTTATCATAAATTTCAAGATATTTCGAATATGTGATAGTAAACGATGATAGTGGCGGGAAAATCTAGGAATGTTGAAGCCAAGGCTGGCTATCAAATATCTGTAATATTTGAGAGGAACCCAACATCAAAAATAGCTCAATTGCTAAGTCTTGAAACAACATATGAATCGCATGCTATTGCTTGATTGAGCATATACATCAATTTTTTTCTGTTTTTTATTTCTGTCAATTTTGGTTTTATCGGGCATAATAAATGATTAATAATCATATATACTATCTAGTCTAGCAATATTATCCAACATACAAAGATATAACATCATATTATCTGTTCTCTACTAAGAAGAAAGTAACATATACATAAATATTTGAGAATGATCTTCCTCACTTGAAAACGAAGTTTTGTAAAGCATATTATTATTTTACCGAGCTAAATAAATGCACAAAGGTGGAACATACTTGCATTGGTTTCCGCTATTTCCATTGGAGTTCAAATCCATTTACAAATGCTCTTTATTCAAAATAAATGACAATAAAAAACAAATACTTTACTATTTATGAAGTTATTTCATTGGCGAAGGTGCAGGGCTTCTCATGTATTGATTCATTTTGACTATTGCGCTGTGTTGTGATGACACAATTGCGTCAAGCCGACTCTGATTCTTCTCCATTGTTTCAATTTGTTGCTTAAGATCATCAAGAATTTCAATCATCAACGAGAATTTATCTTCAATGGAATTTCCTCTATGTGTGAATGCAGATGATGATGGGAACTTCATTAGTTTGTTCATAACTTGGGAAAGAAGTATTCCATGTTTCTTAGTGAATATTTCTCCATCATCTCCAATATAAGAGAAAATTGATCTCGAAACCAAAACCGTTTTGTTAATATTTCTATCTCTATTTGTAGAAGTTTGGACGTTGATATCTATATCTGATGGATACGAGAATACTTTGAACAAAGGAATAAGCTCAGAAACTAATGAATTAATTGATATCTTTGATGACAAGCAGACAGAATTAATTCTTCCAACAATTAATTTAGCATCTTCTAATTTATTCAGTTCTGACTCAAGGATTCTGTTCTTCTCATTTGTTGTTTGAATCTTCGTGTCCATGTTGATGACGTTTTGTTTCGACATTTTCAGTTCTCGCTGCACTTCAATCAATTTTTCTCTTATTGAATTATATTCAGATGAAGGAACAGTTGACATCTCAATAGTGCTTATTTTTTGAGACATTGATTCATTATTCATCATTGAAACCTTTATTTGTTCTCTCAGTGTCTTATTTTCAGAATAAGCGGTTTTCAGAAGGATTTTCAGTTCTTTTAGTTTTTCGTTCTTCCTTTCGACTATGTTCGTTAATTTAGCGATTTTCGTCTGACTCTCTTGAATCTCTGTGTTCCTAACTCTGTTGATATCATCGAACTGAACTGTTAGAGTCTTCAGCCTTTCGCGGGTGTCTTCAAGTTGTTCTGCTGTTACACCTAATTTCTTAGAAAGTGATTGCGATTCTCTCTTCTTTTTCTCCATATTTGTTATGAAAATGTCGCGTTCTTCAATTGCTCTCTTGAGTTCATCGTTTTCATTTTTAACTTTAGATATTTCTACATCTATCTTTTGCATCTCAGACTTTATATTGATCATTTCTGCGTTCATTTCAGAAATTCTGTCGTTCTTCATTTGAATCTCTTCATTTTGTTTGTTTAATATTTCTTTCGTCTTTTTAAGCTCAGATGATGCAATCTGTCCTTGCGCATCAGATTCATGCAATTTAATCATTTCTGTTGTCATTGATTTGATCTGATTGTTCTGTGATAAGTTTTCTGATTTGATATTTTCAATTTCCATTTTTGCGCTTTGTATTTCATTGTTTAATGTTTCATTATTTGCTTTGCATTCTTTAACATTCGAAAGAAGGTTTTCTTTCTCGGTTGTTAACATTGCAATCTGTGATGAAGCAATCTCTATTTGATTCTTTAGGTTTTCAACAAGAGATTCTGAATTTGTGGCTCTTTGAGTTGTTGTGAAAAGATTCGATTTTAGTATTGAATTCTCTTCTTTTAGCGAATTCATTTCTTTTGTAGAATCCGCAAGTTCTTTGACGATGTTTTGATAGTTATTTGTGTTTATCGAAAGTTCATTCTTTAAATCTTCAACTGTTGTTCTCAGATGTTTGTTTTCAGTTGAAAGATCATTTATCTGTGTTTTATTGTTCTTTACTTTAACAGTGAATTGATCAAGAAGACCTTTGAGTTTTAAGTTTTGCTGCTTGAAAGATTTGTTTTGTGTTTCTAGATTCTCGAGTTTCGATTGAAGATTTGAATTTTGTGTTTGAAGTTTTTCGCTTTCGATCCTGAAAACATTCAATGCTTCGATTTGTTTGTTCTGAGATTCAATTGTAAATTTGTTCTGATTTACTGTCTCAATTTGTGAATTATATTTACTGAGAATATCTTTGACTTGTGTTGATATTTTGTCGTAATCTTCTTTCAAGTCTTCAATGATCTTCTGTTTTGATGTGTTTTGTGATGAGAGATCTTCAATTGTATCATTAAGTTCTTTAATCACTATTTGGTTCTTCTCGATATCTGTTTTCTGTTTGCTTATTGTTGTATTGAGAACTTCAATCTGTTTCATGAATGATTTTTCTTTATCTTGACAATCTTTTGTCATTTTGTCTCTTGTTGAAAATGCAGAATCTCTTTGTTGTTCGAGAAGATTGTTTTGATTGATTAATTTATCATTTAATTCATTCTGCTTTTTATTTTCATTTTCAAGATTGCTTATCTTATTCTGCGCATCAGAGAGTTGGAATGTTAAATCTTTGACGACTTTTGTCAACTGGATATTTTCTTTTTCGAGTTTTGATTTATTTGCATTTGTTGAATTGAAAATATCAGTGATATCACGAAGCGTTTGTTCATTAGTGTTGAAGCCAACAGAAAATAAAGAAGCAATACTTTGAAGTGTTTGATGTTCTTCGTTCATTTTGTCATAAACTTTGTCAAAAACTTTTGATGAAATTGGACTTCTTTCAATTCCGAGTGATTTAGAAATGAAGTCAGCGAATATCTTCTTATACGACTCATTCTCTTCTTTGGAATGCATCATTCTCATTATATTGTTATCAATTCGTTTGTAGACTTCAAAGAAATCATTCGAAATTTTGAACTTCGTCGGTGAAGAAAATGAATTTAATTTTTGTGAAAGGTCATTGAGTGTTGTTGTTTGCAGTGCTGCTTGGTTCTTAAACGAGTCCCTCTCTGTTGTCATTATACTCAATTGATCACGAAGTTGTGCAATAGTGAAAGAAAGACGAGAATTTGTTTCTTTGATATTTTCGATTTCTTTGCTTTTGTTGTCGATTTCACTCTCAAAAGATGAAACACGCTTTTGGAGACTGTATATTTGTGATGTTTCCTGTTCCATCTTTTGTGCTGACAGTGTTACATTCGTGTTAACGAGAACTTTGATTAAAGATTTCATTGTCTGGAAAAATCTGCCCAATGATGATGCTTGAGTGAGAAAACTCTGAAAATCGTGTAGAGTTAATTCAAATTGATTGATTAAATCCTTCTGATCGTTTGATGTTCCTTTTTCAATCGCGAATTGAATTGATTTCGTTGCGAATGTAATAAAAGATGTTATATCTGGATTGCTTGTACAGCACTTTCTCTTTAATTCGTCGATTTCTTGTTCTTTCTCGTATAATTTCGTGTTTAAAGAATCAATTTCCGCTTGGTGACGTGCTTTGATAAATTGAAGTTCAGATTCGTGTTTTTGAGAAGGCGACCATTTCGGAGATCGCAGTAATTGGCTCTCAGAAACTTTTAATTTTGCTTTTGATGATTCTAATTCGTCTTCTAAGACCTTTGAGTTCCTCTGTGTATCGTCATACATCTTAGAAAGTTGCATATATTTCGTTTTTAGTTCTGTTATGTCTGAGTCTTGATTTAACGACATAACATCATTCATAATTTTACTTTTTTGAAATATGACTATTTTTACACTGTCATTATAATATCAATGCTCTAGAAAAGACATATCGCATTCAACAATGTTTCAAAACCAAAAATTAAAAAAAAATATCATTTTATATAAAGTGGTCTAAAGCCAAAATTTCCTCATGTTAGTTCTTTCTATATGAATCTATGAATGTTGACACTATTTAAAGTAAATAATTTTATTTTTCAAACTTCCTTTAACATCTTATTTAGGACCACAAAAACATATACATAAAAAGTTAAAATGTGATAATAAACATCATCGAGTTGATTCATATTTAAGCTGAATTGTCCAGTTAAAGTTATTTTTGCTCAAATATTAATTAATTTCGAGTTTTACGATTTTGATATTAGAGGGTTAGAAGAAAAAGAATAAGATTACAATAAAAACAGACTATTTAAGTAAAATACTTTGCAATAAAATATTGTTGCAAAAACAAATGAAGGATAGCTAATGATAGAATGACTCTACATGAAGAGCTAATTCAATCATTCTTCTTAGAGTCAGAAATTGGCTCAACAAAATGAGAAACAACAAAGTTGAAAGCAATGTGGATGTATTTGACATAGTATGGAAGGAAAATGATGACGCCAAACAATCCTGAAGTAAGGAACAAGTAAATTGTTCTGTGTGTATATTTCATGATAAATGTGATAACGAATCCTAAGAAGGATGATAAAATACGAACAAGAGAAAGGCACTGAACGCGATATTCAGAAGGAACATTCTCCTTTCTCATTGTAATCATAATCGGTGTAATTAAACCATCCAAGAAGCCCAATGTTAATGTAACGATGTACATAACAAGGTCGTTATCGTGAAGGCAATAAGCAATAAAGAATGTAATTGTAAATGTGATGAAAATATATCTAAATAATGAACGCTGTGTGAAATACTCTAGAAGGAATGAAGCAATGATTGTTCCGAGGGTACCCATAGCGTTGTATGTTGACATAATGACTGAAAACGGAAGATTTTGGTTTCTAAAATTCGATGCTAAAAGAGACTTAAAGAAGCCCATAGCAAACGTATAGAAAGTATCTCTGATGACTGTTGTGAATGTTTGGACAGGAATGTCAAGAAGATGCATTTTCTTGTCATTGCCAGTTGTTTCTTGGTCATTTCCTTTGCAGGAAAGAGAGTACATGATGAGCATTATCGGGATAGTAATAATAGCATAGTAAATAACGAGAGTAGAGAAAGTTGGAACTAAACCTTTTTCTTGAATAAAGACAGAAATCTGGTTTGTGGTGATCAAGTCAATGATGAATTGGAACAGCATTCTATAGTTAAGTAATATACCGCAGTCGTTAAGCGAAATGTTGTAAGAAACAGTTAATCCAACGAACCAATTGTCAAGAGAAATCTTTGTCAACATGTATGAAAATCCCCAAAGTATTCTGCTGACATAGGCATACATCGGAATCGGAGAGATTAATAATAATAAAACAGCAGAGAACTTGCAAACGCAGCAAAGAATGAGAGTAAAGCGAGTTCCGAGTGTCTTGAGTGTAGGAGTGCAGAACAAAGAGCCTAAAATCGATGCGGTTTGATAGCAAATGTAAATTGTTGATACAACATCCTTTGAGAAACCTCGGAGCCTCCAGAATGGATTAAAATAAACAGAAGCAATCATATCAGGAATTACGAGTGCGAAATAGACGAAATAATAGACAATTTGAATCTTAAGTATAGATTTGCATTGAGCAGGAGATCCTATGGAGACTTTGAATATCATCGAAAAGGCAATGAAAGCAGCCATAGTAAAGAACACGGATTTGATTGTAGATGTTGGAATTTCCATTTTTTTAATGATAAAAATGATTTGAGAGAGAGTATAGAATTTTTCAATTATGCTTTTTTTTTTAATTTTGAAGGTCGTTTTGAAACACCATTACGCTTAGCATGCTAAACTAAACAAATGTTCAAAAATTTGGAGAAAATTAATAAAAATATGATTTTTGGTATTTACACATCACGAAAATGTTATACTTAAAAGAAAAACACAAAACAAAAGAATGAATAAATAAAAATCTCTAAAAATAGGTTTTTTATACTTCCCATATGATATAGATATCAAATATCAAATCAAATTAAGAATATTTTTGGAATTTAAGAAACATTTAAAGCATAGGATATCAAAGAAATGGGAAGCTTATATTTTATGGATGTGAGCGATTTTTGTGGGATTGAGAGGAAAAATTGGTTTTAAGTGGAGCTAATGCTAAGAAAATGAATATATTGGTTATGGTCGAGGCATCGATAATACGTCTCTATGTGAGTCCATGGCTCATCACGCAGAAGATTATAAAGTTTTTTTTTAGCTTCTTAACAATGATCTCAAAAATTGTTGTAAACATCTCAATCGAAATTGTTGTGTAAACTATTCAAATCTATTTCTTGTATATAATATGCTACATATATTGAAAATATCAATAAATGATAAGAAAATTCTATAAATCTCGATTATTTTCCATTCAAAATAATTGTTTATAACATTGAATATGAGCGTTTATTGCGGATTCAAAAATAGTAAATGATTAGATATCGACGATAAAATGTTTTAATTATATATTATCTCAATATTTGACGATTATTTGTGATTCAAAAATAATCGTCAAAAACAAATCAAAAATATATATCTTAGAAATGTTGAGAGAGATTCTGATCAAATTGGTCAATTTCACAATTATATTATTGATCATAGAAACGTTTGATGCAATAAATAGTCTAAAATCTAACAAAAATCAAAGAAAAATGGCTTATTTTTGCTTTATTTTGTGATATTTAAATATCATTTCTCATTGTGCATATAGTCATATTGATTATGGCAGAAAAAATCGATTCTCAAAATCTTTCTCAATTTGAAAGATTATCATTATTATTGTTCTATTTTTAATGCCTAAGATTCACATATCGCAAATTTTGGTCCGAAAGCCTGCCAACTTGACTGGTTTTATTTCAAATTAATCACAATTTTCAAAATGGCAAAATTAAATTACAATCCATCATTACATTAATTGATAATATTAGATTCACTGTTACAATAGATTACATTTTTTTGTTAAAATACAGCTTTGATATATAATATAGACAGTAAACAAATGAGTTTTAAACAATAAAAATGATATATTGTCGAAAAAAATGAAATGGCATTTTGCTAATATCTAAGTTTGAGCATTAAAAATGTTTACACACCTCTATGCCATACAAATTTCCTTTTTCTTATTTTGTTTTAAGGAAAAATTGAAATTTTGCAACTTGAGACTTAAAAATGGCCTTTGTTGATGTTTCCTCAGTTACTCTGTTGATAATTACTTCTGAAGAAGTCATCCAGCGATGAACAAAACCACATTTTCTAAAATTGTTAATATATCACAAAGTAAGTGAAAAAATTGTTTAGCCATGATTATATTAACTGCTCACTGAACAAAGTATTTTATAGTGATATGTTTTCACACTAGTTCTGCAAAATAGTTACTAATTAATGAACTGAAAAGATAAGAATTTTATTGCTTTGCGCCATTGTTAAGGAGGAGTTTCTTCATTCGTTCAGAATTGGCAACTTTCAAAGGACTATCTCCAAAATTAACATCTACTCGTTTAACTTTAATAAGAAATTCTGCAATATCATAGTGATCATTATGCGATTACTTAAGTATCTGGTTGAACACAGAGTTGATGTCAGCAAGAAAGTTATTAATTAGTTGCATTTAACCTCATTATGATGAGCAGGAGGCTCAGGCGGTTGGCATGGAAGCAATTCTAGTCGTATTGGTTTTGACTCGGATGGAGCTTATTCCTTTTATTCTGGATATAATGTGACTGTGCTAGATGCATGGAATCTTGGACCAAGGTTTTGTTTTGACTAATAATAGTAGTTTAATGAAAAAACTGAATATTGGAAATTTTATTAGCTGCAAAATTAGATTTGCTATAAGTTTTAGTTTTGCATATCAATTATTCATTTCGTTAAAGATATTTTTGTAAATAAAGTGCTGTAAATAAATACAGTATTTTTGGAGTCGTAGAGGACCTTATCTATACAAATCATTCGTCATTTCTGCTTCAAATGCAATATTGTCCAACAATAATGAATTGGCTTGTTGGCTTTATGATTGAGGCTTCAAAAATAATCGGAAAGCGATCGAAAATTCATTCAACGCTGATTTTTTTTACAGAGTCTATAATGATCCAGAAATCAAATAGTTAAATTATGATGAAAATTTGGCAAATATCACGTTCTGTCCATATCTTTGCTATACAACTGGGAACTATCAAAGCATATTTGCACATTTTTATGATCACGTTAACCAAATCGATACTAATCTCAATACATTTCTTCTGAGTGTTGCCATTTTCGAAGGCATGAATGAAATCACAAAACTTCTGATCAATGAATATGAAGCTGATATTAATTTAGTAATCAATGAATTTAACACACCATTAATGCTTTGTGCACACCTTAGTAACAAAGAAATTGCCGAGTTATTGCATGTCTGAGTGGATCATATGATGTTGTTAATCTGCTCATATCAAAATATGATGTTGATTGTATTGATGGTTTTGGTAACACTCCATTATTGTTTTGCAGTGTATATAATTACGTCAAGATTGCTGAACTATTGATTCAGAAAGGAGCTAACATTAACCAAATCCGTGAGAATGATATTTCTATTTCAGAAATGGCAATAATGTATGACTCATTTGATGTTTTTAGTTGACTTCTTGAAAAAGGAGCAATTTTTGACTATAAGTGTCCAGCAGCCTCACCATTTATGCTTTGTGCTCTATACAATAGGAAGGATATAGCAGAAATTTTGATCGAAAAAGGAGTAAAAATCGATGCTTTTGATGAAAATGGGAACACTGCATTTTTTTGGCAGCAAAAAAATTCATTTGAGACAGGTTTGCTCCTTAAGAGCTGTGGAGCTAATATCAATCATAGAGACAATGATAAAGTGACGGCGCTTTTTAATTGTATTCGCAATAAAAATAACGAATTTGCCGAAATTTGCATTGATGAAAATACAGACATCAATTATCTCGACGAAAATAATTAGGGTTATTTCCTGTACTGCTGTGAGAACAATACTCCACAAATAGCTCGTCTTCTAATGTAACAAATGCATTGAGCTTAACTTTTTTGATGCAATGCGCTTTACGAAATTCGTATGAAATTGCAATGATATTAATCAAAAAAGGAATCAATCTAGATGATCAGGATTGTAACGGTAACACTGCACTTCATTACTCAATATACTCTGGAGCAAATGCAATTTCTGAATTATTAATCAATTCTGGTGCAGATCTCAACAAATTTAATGATTTAGGTTTAAATCCATTAATGATCGCTATTGCAAATATTGAAACCACCCAGAATTTGTTGAAACATGGAGCTCATTTATATAAATTTAACATTCACAAGATGTGTGCTTTATCATATGCAATTAAATGCAACTTTGAAGATATTGTTGATTTTATCAAAGATTATATCAAAATTGCTGACAATCCAATGAATTTAACACCAATATACTTTTGTGCTCTTCACAACAATATCAGCATTGCACAAAAGCTCATTAAAAATGGATAACTCAACATCGATACATCAATCTCTAATGGAATAACTCCATTAGTGGCTTCAATTGCGACATTTTCATTTAATATGCTCTATTTTTTAATCCAACATAATGCAAGTATTAACCTTATTGAATCAAAAGGTAATTTAATACTCATATATGCATGTGTCACTAATTTTGTTGCAGGAGCGAAAGAACTAATAAAAGCTGGAGCAAGCGTTCATTATATAAAGCTACAAGGCGATGACAGTTTAATGGTTTGTGCTGAAAATAACAGTTTTGGTGTTGCAAAAATATTAATTGAAAATGGAATAAATCTTGACAACAAATCAATAGATAGGTTCACAGCATTATTAAAATGTGCTATATTCAATTCAATAAAAATTGCTGCAGTTATTCTCCAAAAAATCAAAAATTGTGATGCACAAAATATCAATGGAATAAGTCCTCTAATTTATTGTTCAATTTATAATCAAACTGTTCTTGGAAGAATGCTACTTGACCACGGAACAAATCCTTGCATTGCTGATAAAAATTCATTGCATTGCATCATGGGGCACAGTATGATAATTTCTTGTTGAAAAACAATGCATTTATGAAGAATGTATTGAACTGCTCATTAGTGAGTTTTGCAGAATCGAGAATTTTGCAAAGTTCATCTTTCGACCTTGTCTTGAAGAAACCATCTTTTTCGATGTATGAGCCTATGTTCTCTGCGATAGCTTTCCAGTCTGGACTAAAATTTGCTTCCTCCATTTAAAAAATATTTTTTAGAAATCATTCAAACATCACTTTTCATGGTGATGCTCTCAATTTTTAATGTATCATAGACTTGTTATTTTCAAGATCCCTCTCGGACACAGCATCAACAGTACCTATATAGTATACCATATCAATATGGCTTTCTGGTTTAAAACTTTTCTTCGTGAAAAATGAGTTATTTATTTTGTGGAAATGAGGGTAAAAAGTTTTGAGATTTTGAATAACACGGTTAGAATCACAGGAGAGCGATGTTGCTCAATAAGGTATTTCTCACCCCAGTAATCAATCGTATATCAAAGAAGACAGAGATGATCCATAGTACAATGGTATCTTAAGACCTGCCCAGATGTCAAAGAGTTGAGTAAATTCTTCATCCTCATCTGTTATTAGGAAGGAATATTTGCGAAGATTGTAATTTCGAAAGAAAGTTACAGGAATAACGCATATTGTTAATAAAAGCTTTTTCAGACAGGCGCTGCTAGTTTTGGTTGAGAAAAGAGTTCTAGAAAATAAAACAATGCCTTTCTGATGTATGAGTCTATGTTCTCTGACATAGCTTTTGCAAAAAAAAATCTGTCTCTTCTTTTTCTATATTTGGGGGAAAAAAACTTGGGTTTAAAATTTTAAATGAGGGGATGATAAACGTACAAAAAAAATAATGTGGAAACTTGATTATCAAATACGCAGACACACAAAACCAATCAATAGTGTGACAGTTTCCAATGACATGAAAATCATTATGACTGCGTCAGAAGACCATACTATCGGTATTTTTGATCGAGAAAATCAAGATATCGATATTATCGATGCCCACGATTCACCAATCAACGATATTAAACTTTCTCCGGATGGGAGATTCTTTGCAACAGCATCAACAGACAGAACAACGAAAATTTGGGACGCGAAAACTCGTGAATCGATATTCACAACGAAAACACACAAACAAAGCGTATCAGCCGTTTCATGGTTCCAAGATTCGTCTAAAATTGCTACAGCATCACACGATGGTTCGGTAATTCTTTGGAATGTTAAAGAATTAGAACGTTTATTAATAATGAACGGAATCAATGGCTGGGTCAATGACGTACAGATCCATGGAAATCTTATTGCCATGGCAGGAAACGACAGAAACATTGTTATTTATGATGATAGAACTGGAAAAGTTGCTCAAAAACTGAATACACACACAGAAACAGATATATCTTCGCTTTCTTTCCATCATTTGGGATCTTGCCTCGCTGCAAGCTCGAATGATAATAAAGTGAGGTTATTCGATCTCAGAACTACAAACGTTGTTCGTAGACAACGCGCACACAACGAAGCGATCACGAGGGTTTCTTTCAATCCGTTTACAGATGATTACATTACTGTTTCAAAGGATGGATTCGCGAGAATTTGGTCTTTGAAGACAACAGACATTGTTCACTCGTTCAAGCAGCACGATTCAGGAATAAACAATGTCACATGGTGCTCTGATGGAAAGCACTTCGCCACTGCCGGTGATGATAGAAAGATATGCGTTTGGTATGAAAGTGAGCCAAACAAGGAAGATTTCGATGGTGGTGATATTCTTTCAACACTGGGAACAATACAACAGCAGTTGAGAGTTTTAACAAGTGCTATGAAAAGATTAGATGAAAGACTTCTTTTGCAAGAGAGCAAAGTCAAGTTCTTACAAGATATCGATCGTCCTATAACTCGTGCTTACAACAAGAAGCCTAAATAAAATGTTTATTTTTACTTTGTTTTTATAAATTACTAAATTCGTTATTTCTTCTTTTTGAGATGATGAAACTTTCTGTTATATGCTATCATATACAGCATTTGAATTTGAATATGGATGTAGTTTTGGAAGTACCTTAGGAATATGCAAAAATGTCTCAAAATTCATCTTCCAAGCGACGAATATTTTTTTTGTTGAAAATCTTCCTCCTTTGTCATTTTTTCTTCCCAATTCATAATAATCTTCCAGAACGACATCCTTAAATTGACATGTGCAAATCATGCAATAAGCAAGTTGATTTTTATTATTATTGCAGAGCGTCACTGAATTTTCTACGTCTACTCAAACATCTCGATTTTTCTCCACCAGTATGAATATTTAAGGTCTAATTTTGGTGGCAAATGAAAAATTTTCCCATCTAAAATGCTGTGGATATATAAAGCA
>JALKBU010000460.1:0-38620 GCA_023091735.1 Trichomonas tenax
GAGTTCAATCCATTTCAACCTATTGACACTTTTCCATTTTTCCCGCGCAAACACTTCACTTTCCTTTATTTTGACATTCTGACTTTACATGTCAGAAAAGCACGTTGTTCTATTTTGTCCCAGTCCCAGAAAATTTAGAAGGTTATGATAAAAATATGATGAAGCATTTATAGAACATTATATAAGTAGATATTTTGATGAAAATTATTATGAGGAATTTTAAAATATATTATGAATATTATTTTTGATGTCACATTTCGAAGTATGTAAACTTTACATAATAATGATAACTTTACACGCACGAAATTGAATGCTTGCTTGATTTCCCCCAAATATTTTTCTTAAGTTTACAGATATTTACACGCCTGTAAACTATCGTCACAGCAAAAGTGACAAAGCATAAAAGTGACGTGTGGCAAAAGTGCCACATAGAAAAGTGATAACTTTAAAAATATGACAATTTGGATAAATGTGACAATAAGGTTTAATTTAAAAGTGACATATAAAATATCAATAGAAATAATTTGGAAAATTTATGATAGTTATAAAAAAAAATTATTTTTTATTTTTATTAAAAGATGCCCGAAATTACCCCTAAACAAATTATTAAAGTTTCAAATGCTTTTCACATTGAAAAAAATCAGAAAAATAATTTTAATTATAATTTCGCCAAATATAAACAATTATTACACAATATTGGATATACTGGTGATATTTATGATTATAATTCCTTTAAAGAATTTCATAATAGATTAATTAAACAAAAACGTGAATTTTATCCAGAAAGAACTTTTAATGATGAATATTATGATATCGATAATGAAAAAAATCAAAGAATTTGAATTAGAAATTAATAATGAAATTAAAAATCAAAAATTTACACAGGAATATCTAAACGATATGAATCCACCAGATATTTCTAATGATGCTAATTCAAGACGTCGATGGTTCAGGGATTTAATCAGAAATGATATTAAAGAATTTAAAGAGTTAGAATGTTAACCTAAATACAGTCCATTATGTAAAAAGGAATGTGAAGATTATGATGTTGATCATGACAAGATTAAGTTTTCAGAGTTATTGAAAACGTTTTTGGTCAATAATAAGATCAAATTTGAAGACTTGAAGGTAAATCATAATGTAAAAATTAGCGAAATAATTAATGATCCAAAACTTGCAAATAAATGGGTTGAATTTCATAAAAACAATTGTAGCCTTCAATTCTTATGTCATGAATGCAATATCAGGAATGGTTGAATTTATGTTTATTTTTGAATGTCGGAAATGGTTCCATGCTCAGTTGTTTATTCTTTTTATATAAAACATTTTTTGGTTTAGCTTTTTTGGTTCAGCTATGAAATCATGGTGTGCCAAAAGCTGAAACAAAATTAATAGTAAATAAAAATGGATTTTAAAATGAACATGGAACCTGGAACCCATAAATGAAAACAGTGAAATTTACTCAAAAATGAGGTAAAATACGTTGTTTTTCATGAAAAATCAATGAAAATCACTGAAAATACCACTTTTGCCAAAAATCAAGCTTGCCACCAACTGGATTTAAGCCTGGAACTGAGCATGGAACCTAGAACCATTTCCGACATTCAAAAATAAACATAAATTCAACCATTCCTGATATTGCATTCATGACATAAGAATTGAAGGCTACAATTGTTTTTATGAAATTCAACCCATTTATTTGCAAGTTTTGGATCATTAATTATTTCGCTAATTTTTACATTATGATTTACCTTCAAGTCTTCAAATTTGATCTTATTATTGACCAAAAACGTTTTCAATAACTCTGAAAACTTAATCTTGTCATGATCAACATCATAATCTTCACATTCCTTTTTACATAATGGACTGTATTTAGGTTAACATTCTAACTCTTTAAATTCTTTAATATCATTTCTGATTAAATCCCTGAACCATCGACGTCTTAAATTATTTTCGTCATAACCGTCAATGCAATTTTTATGACTAAATGACTCATCAATTCCTGTTAAGTTATGATGAAAATATAATTCATTATTTCCAAAGTCAGGATTTCTTCTTATTCCTATAAATCCGTTTGTAAATTCATTTGCACGTGGATGATGCATTAGCAAATCCTCAAAAATTTTAACATCAACGTCATCAATAACTGTTTTATTTTTGATGTAATCACTAAAGAAGGATTTAGCCTCTTTCTTTGATTTAAAAGTTATGGCACCAAAACTAACTTTCACTGATTTTGGCATTTCTAACAAATTAAAAAATAAATTAGTTTTAGAATTCAGTCCAAAAATTAAGTTAGCTTTAAAACAAAAAATATTTTTTATTCTTTAATAAAGATGATGAGTAAGATTGATGTTATATAGAAATTAAAATAGCTTCAGCTATTATTTTGTCTTTGCCACATCTTCAACTAATTTCTCTTTTATATATTTCTCTAATTCGAAATTGAAATCATTCATTGTATCAGTATTATCTAAATTAATTTCTAATTGTGGATAAAAAATATTTTTACCATCTGTAATTTTAAAATTAGTAAATCCTAAATTTCTTGCTGCTGGTATTACTTTAATATCAGCTTCATTAACAACAATAGACTTTTCATAATCATCAGAATATCTTAATACCGTCATTAATGATCTTAATATTTTAAAGGTTTCTCCAGAAGGTATTTCCTTATCAAGATATTTCTTAATTAAATTCCAATCGCTCAATATATTTACTTCTTTCTTTCTTTTTTTTTTTTTTTTTTTTTTTTTTTTTTTTTTTTTTTTTTTTTTTTTTTTCTTTTTTTTTTTTTTTTTTTTTTTTTTTTTTTTTTTTTTTTTTTTTTTTTTTCCAAAAAAAATTATTTCATGATTTTAATTTTTAATAATTTTTTTAATTTTTGCTTAAAAAAAAAAAAAAAAAAAGATTATTTGTATATTATTACTTTTTTTTTTTTTTTTTTTTTTTTTTTTTTTTTTTTTTTTTGATAATTTTTCAAAAAAATTTATTGCGGATTATGTGGCATGTTATATTGGAAAAAGTGAAACTATTATGACCTACATTATCGCCTTAATCTTAACTCGCATAAACCGGATTTCCAAATTTAATTAATATATAGAAAAAAATGGGAATTGAGGAATCGATCGACCGTGGCACTTTTGTGAACATGTTTCGTGTTTGACTTTATAAATAAATAGAAATATTTAGCAATGACGGCCGTTTTCCATTCAAAAATAATTCAATTTTATATAATATTCGATATCAGCAAAAATATGCAGAGTGACGATTGCAAACCTTTCCATCTGAAAAAATTAATCTCATAATATTATTTACTAATATCTATATATTTTAAATTTAGGATACTTAGAAAATTTGTTTGTAAAATTTGATATATCATTTATGACTTTGAAATTCGTCATTCAGCAATTTTGAAAACCGTCACTTTTGGAAAGCATTTTTTGCTTTAAATGGTTGCTCCTCCATTCAAGGTAATCGATATCAGCGTCTGGCAGGGCGACATCGACTTCAACGCCGCCAGAGCAGAGTCCGGCATCCAAGGCGTCATGATTCGCTGCGGATATGGCTCTTACGATCCATCTCAGATCGATGGACAGTTCCACAATCACATCAGAGCCGCTATCGCTTGCAACATGCTCATTGGTATCTACCACTACGGTTACGCTAGCTCACCACAAGAAGCTGAGGACGAAGCTGATTTCTGTCTTTCTATCATTGAACCCTACAGACAATGGATTAACTTACCTGTTGCTTATGATGTCGAAGATCCTACTATGAATGTTGGCGCGTGGACTGTGGGTGCGATGGCTGTTGCTTTCGGTAATAAGATTCGGAATGCGGGCTATAAACCAATGCTTTACTGTAACTTGAACTGGGCCACAAACTTCATTGACATGGATCAAGTAAACAACGCAGCAATTGATGTTTGGATGGCACAATACAACACTGAATGCACTTATTGGGGACCTTACACGATGTGGCAGTTCACTGATGCTTTATGGATCGGTGGTTACTCCTCACCAGTCGATGCTTCCTGGTGTTACGTCGAGTATGCTTAAATTATTTTTTTCAACCTCAAAAAAGTAATTTGGCAACTTCATGATAAAAATCTTAAGATTTCTTCATACGAACTCTCTTTTCATAGCTTCACTAAAGGGAAATAAATTAGGGTAATATAAAACGGAACTAATTTGTTCGCATATGACTATGATCATATCCATCACTTCTATGTAGTTGTCTACGGGTTCATGGGCTCCGAAATCAACAATATTATTGTTTTGATTGAGAGTTTTCGAAATGAGGCATTTTTCACCAAAATATAAATAGACCACGCATATCTATTTCTATTTTTCACCATTAGAACCTTCAAAAATTAAAATTATATAAAAAAAATAAATATTGCAAATTAAGAGACAACAATATGATCACACTTTATAATTTCGTTTGGATTAATGATCCTGTTAGTTATTTTGTTTTTAATGAAGAAATTTGTTTGATTGAAGATATTTTTCATTAAATCAACATAATTGTCGCCGATGGCATAATGAACTTTGAATGTGTTATCATTTGACTCAATGATTATCAATTTTGTGTCGATTAATAAGAGTTGATCTAATTTTTCATTATTTTCGTATAATTGGAGATCCTTTCCGAAGATTTTTGATACTGTTAGATATTGCTTAGCGGATATAGGAGTGTTATCAGCGTAAATTTGAGTATATTCATTATTCTTGAGAAAGTTATAAAAACCTTTATATTGGGAATTGATGTCGAATCTATATGATTCTCTATTGACAGTAATTGAAGATTTCTTCTGTATCATGCTCAAAAATAAACGATCTTCCGGTCCATCAACTAAAAATATTTTTCCAACTGTGTTCTTGAAAGAATACTGATTGAAAGAGCCGACAAATAGTCTGTTTGAGAAGCACAACTGTTGATTCGCGCCCTCTTTCATTGGAAGGAATAATAAAATTAATCTAAATGCTAATTGAGGCAATTTGCTGATGTCAAACTCCATTTCTATAGGAAATAGAACGTTGTGACCAGGAAATACTAAAAATGGCATTAAATTAATTAATTCTTCATTAATATCAATGATTGATTGTGAAGTCATATTTGGTTTGATTTCTAAAAGGTTCCTCTTCTCAATGTTTGATTCAAACCTGATGTCTCTTATTGATGAGAGTTGAATTGAATTTTTATTTGTAAATTTATAATTTATTTGGTTTATTGCTGGTTCAATAAGTTTAAATTTAAAAATTATTATGTTTATCGCTGTGTTTCTGTCTTAAAAAGGAATATTGATTTTATTTAGAATTTGATCTCGAGACAATTTTAAGTAAGTATCTATTTTTATCTTATTAACTCTGATAACTGTTGAAATTATAACATTGTGATTGATATTTTGAGGTATATCTCCATAAATCAAAAGATTTTGTTCAGAATTGATGAAAACTAACGAAAACGAACAAAAAGGAAATGTAAAAATCTTCGACATAACGATATCTTTGTATTTGAATGAATTATCATCATCAAAACTAAAGTCAATGCAATAAGAAGACGAAATTTCCATTTGAATCAGAAAAGTGCACGTTTAGAATTTTCTTAAGGGGTATGTGAATCATTCAAACATACCCCCTTAATACAACAAAGTTTTTGATTTTATTTTTTAGGATCAAATCTCTTCGATTTACAAATAGACTTATTTCATTATATCTTGTTATTGAACTGCTTCATATTTATATATTTATTTGAATAATTCATATTTCCATTTCGATGGAATACTTTTGTTTTAAAAATTATGGCTCCACTCCCACAGATTATGTTCATTAATATATAATGATATGCTGATATATAGTATATTTTATTAGTTAAGAGGCTGATAAGGATGAACAAATTTTGTATTTTCTGTTATTTTATTTATAACACAATATTTTTATCTAATAAATATAAAGGAAATCATGGTGTTTCTTTACCATATTAGTAACAAGAAATTATATTCAATATTGAACGAGATATCAATTTTTCAAAATTGAACATTCGCTCCTGTTTGTTTTGAAAATTAAGATTCAATAGTTGGACATCTGATATCTTTACTCAATAATTCATACCATATAGATCCGGCTATATCTGTTTTTGACTTATACATTAAGAAAGGAAGCAAAATTGAAATGTATGAATTGATATTGCATATATCTTTCATTTTAATAATGATTTCAGAAATCTCGGGGGTATCTGATTTATCACATTCGTCAGCAATGAAATTTAAAAGCATCATATAATAAAAATCATTTGGTAATATTTAAGAAATGTATTAATAGAATTTATATTTAATCAATGTAATAAATGCATACATGGTAAAACTTATATGAATTGCTAAAAATCAAATTTTCGTTAGAGTCTATCTCATTTGGGGATATATCGGAATCATCAATATCTTCATCTTGAACTTAAGCAAATCCTCCTTCTTCTTCAAAATCTTCTTTGAATAGATCATCGGAGCCTTTTGTGGCATAAAGTGGATTATAATTGGTCAAAGAAGCATCAGTAGTCATAATCTGTACAGTTTCAGCATTCATTTCCACATTGTCATCTTTTTCTTCATCTTCTTTTTCTTTCTGTCGTTTCAAGAAAATTATTGCAAAGACAACAATACATATTGCTACAATGACAACAACAATAAGAGGCCAAAGTACATAATGACCAAAAACTGTATCGAAGAAACCAATTCTCAGTTGAAACCTGATTATAGTACGAACAGTATGACCTTCTTTTATATATATTTTGGTTTTTGTAGACTCTTAAGTACTGTCAGAAATGACAGTGTTCACATTTTTTGTTCAGGTTCACTTCCTTGTTCCTCTGTTCACTTTTTCACTTTCATATTTTTTTAATTCACTTCCTTAAAACTAAATCTGTCAGACCATGATCAAGAAAATATGTTTGTGTTTATTGTTCTTAAACTATTTTTAGTTTTTGGTTTATGATGATAATTGTGAACTGTCAATTCAGATTCAAGGAAATTTACATTTGTAATCTGAATAAACAGTTGAACAATAGTGTAAATAATGATCAATTTCATATTAAATATTTTCAAAAAGGGTTTATGCGCATTTAAGATTAAAATCTATCGGCTCAGCTTTGATATAAATTAGATAATTTTCCAAAATAGCATGGAAAATACTTTTTTATGTTGATTAAAAGTATTTATGTATTAATAATCTCTGGATTAAATAATATCATTGTGTAATGAAAAAATCTGAAATAAATATTTTTTGAAATTGTCAAAATAATAATCGGATCAGTGATAATTTCTTATATATTAGATTAGTGTCGTTATGAATAAACTGATTTTGTTAATATCAAAATCCCCAAACTGTGAATTAATTATGGAAATTTTCTAAATGTATTATTTTGAAGATCATGATTCATCAAATGCAATTTGTTTTCCGATCGAAAATTTGAGTATTCTAACATTGATGAACAACTCCTTGACAATTTGAGATTGATGAAATTATATACATGTAAATGATAAAAAGCGAAAAGGACTTAAATTGATAACTCAGTTAACATTATAAATCCAAATCCTTATAAACCAAATTCAAGATAATAAATAAAATAGTAAAACCAAATTGTTAACGAAAAGCAGCACTCAGCTGCAGTGCAGGAACATAATTGGCCGTAAAATGATCATAAAATATTGGAAATAAGATTATTTGATTTTTGTTATTGTTCTAATCCAAGGTCATGAGTCTCTTTTCCAGCTGATCTAGGTTGCAATAAGTCGATATTCTGAGTGGTCAGGTATTTTTAAGCTTATTTTGATTTTAATATTTGATTTAAAAAACTATAATATCCCACACAACTCTCAGGAACGGTAGAACAGAGGATGTACAGTAGGTAGTGTAAACTACTTCGTGGCAGATCCTGTATCTTTAGTTTAAATTTTTGAGCAAAACAATCGGGATACAAAATAAAAGTAAACTATTCAAAAAGATTTTTTACAAATATACAAATCATCCTTTTTATTAAATTCTGATTTTATATACTAAAATAATGATAGTTTTCACTTTTGTTTTTTGAAAATTATCAATTTTTGAATGGATTTTTATACTTTTCAACATACTTCCTAACTTAAACACTATGTTTACTATATACCATTATATATCATTTTATGTGTAGTGTTGGATTTTGCAAGCCAAAAGCTCCTATCACCTCTTTTTAATACCAATAAAATTGATCACGGAAATTTTTGTGTTTATCTTAATATATCGGAACAATATTGCCCAGATACTTTTGTATTAATAGAATTTAAAGTGATCTTGATGATTACCAAGTCAGATATAAAATTATTTTTAGAAAATTATTATAGAGCTATTTTACTGCAAATATCACGCTACAAAACTCCAAATAATACCGTAACTATAATGGTTTTTGATATAAATCCAAATCCTTTTAAAGATTTCTATCAATGATTAAATAAGGTTAATTGATTTTCGAAAATTTTCCATTTCTTGAAGAAATAAATTGTAAATGAGGAGATCTGACTATGGTGTAAATTACGAGAGATAAAACGCTTTCAACATTTAACAATATTGAGAATATGACGTAAAACTGAAAAATTCGATAATTAATTGTCTCTAGTGTTGGCGAATATTAAGATTATAAAATATAAAAGAAATAAATAACAAATTTTATTGATAAGCTGTTGAACGATTGGCCAATAAAAGTACATTTCCTACATATTCGGTATTAATATTTAATTTTACACTTAGTGATAAAATTACAGACATCAAATCATAATATTCATAAAGTTGATGGCATATAATTAGGGTTTGAAAAATGTAAATAGGGGCATTTCAAAGTTCTCAAATATTGTTTTATTGTTTAATTCTTTATATTTTGTACAATAAAAACATTTTAGATTAATCTAAAATTTGAATAAAATCTCAAATGAATTTTACATGAAAATATCACTCACGATATCATATTATATCAAATAAACAATCGATTTAATTATTAACATAATATTTATCATCAACATTCCTAATGCCATCTAAATCTAAAATATTTTGGATCAAAATAATGTTTTTCTATATAACTTTTTACTTTTATTTCAATTTTCAAAATTTGAATTAAATTTTATTTTTCTCAGAAATATAATATGATATATACATGTTATATATCAATATTATAGAATTAATAATTTGGTTTAAAAATTCTTAATCCTATATATAAACAAATTTGAGGACGATAATTTGAATGCATTTAATCGTTTTCTTTACAAATTTCTGTTAGTTTAAAACGTTATTCATCAAAAAAGCACAATTTAGATTTACATTGAGATTTGGAAGTGATTTACATTGATATTTTTTATGATAAGAACGATATTTTCGCATTAATTTTTCATATCACATTTCCAACACTACGATTAAATTGAACTCAAATCCAAAAATCAGATCTGATTTTGTTACATGAGAAGACTCTAAATATGTGATTTAGGAAATTGAGAATAAAGTGAACTGTCAGACAGTTTTTTACTTAGAAAAATGAATGGTGATCCGAATCAGACATCCACGAAACTGAGGACGGCCGCAATGGACCTTATTAAGATGAAGCAGCGTCCAATGGCTTCGCACGAGATAGAAACATGGATCAGAGAGAACGATAAGACGTTGTCTGATCTGATTAGCGCCAAATGCTCGGATTACGTACGCATTATACTGTCAGTGACACAGGATAACTGCATTGTGAAGTATAAAAGCTTGCAACCGGTGCCTGGAGTCGATAAGAGATCAACCTTCTATGGTCTCATCGATGGAAAGTATAATCCTAGTAAATGGACTCCGCTCAACGCGAAGCCTTTGAAAGCAAGAAAAGCAGCAGCTAAAAAGCCACATCCGGTCGCTATTCAACTTCCAAAGCCTCAAAAGACTCTTTCTATTGATATTCCAGACTTCGACCAGATGTCTTTCGCTGTTCCTAATGATGATATGATGATCTATTGCGATTTTATTGACGAACACCGCATTGAAACATTAGTTTCACATCTCTGCATCGATAAACTCTTTGAGGAGTCTGATGCTGCTATTTTCGACAAGTACTCGCTCTAATAACCCCATGATTGATTGTTGTTAACCTTCTTTATTAGGCCATTGTTATTCAAGGCATTAATGGCCTTTTTGCGTAAATATTATTTAATAGATTAGTAACTGCCGCATATTTCTACCTTCAATCACATATTTTATCAAAAAAACAAAATTCTCTCATCAAAAAACTCAATTATCAAGTCTTTATATTCAAGTGTTTTATTGTACACAAAGTTATCTTTCCGGGCATCGATTACTGTCAAACAAAAGAAGATTAATTGCAAAATAATTTTGCTGATTAAGGATTTGCGAATGTTTTTGGGACTGAACTAGTCCACCGTTTGTTTTGATTTCAGTGAGTGTTGTGAACGAAAGTCTTAAAATGGAGTGCAATTGTTAGTCTCATCTTTTGATATTTTTACAAAAACGAAATCCACACCAAAGAATTATATCGAATACCATAAATTACGATAAAACATTGTAAAAGATAAATTTCATCTTTTTTTCAAAAATCGTTTAAACATAAAGTATAGACTATACATAGCACAGTGGTAAAGTTTATGTTCTCAGAAACACCCTTATTCACTAATTCATTTGGCAATTTGACATTCAGTGTCGGACAAAAATGCCCTATCGTCTTTTGACATTTGACATTTTACATTTAGCGAATTGCTCCGGTTTTTAGCCTAAAAAGTTGTCGCGAGGGCAATCGCTAATTCTCCAGGCCATTCTCTGCGGCGCAATTATAGTTGTATCTCTCTTTAGCTCGGCGCTTTGCAAGCGCCTCGGTCTTACTCACGCCCGTCCACTATTTTTGAGGCAAAAGATTGTTTTTTCTAAAAAGAAAAGTTTGTTACACGAGTCAAACCTGCATCAATAAGGTGTATAGTTCGATTAGTGATTAGACCATGCCCGACAATCGAAAAATTTGTTTTTAAGTAACATGACATGTAAAGTTTTGATACTTTACATGTCAAATAAAAGACGATAGCGCACTATTGTCGAACTCTCTTTGACATTCAATGATTTTTTTAAAAAAAAACATTATTGTGATTAATCTTTTTTATCGTTATTAAACTCTTATTTTGGAGTATTCGGTTTTACAGCATGAATGCTGATACTTTATCCAGAAATTTTCGGAAAAGTAGAAAAATCGTTTTTTGAAAAAAAAATGAGTGGTGAAGATCCTTTTTTAGATGTCGTCAAGAAACCCAAACAGTACGGCAGCAAGGCCAGCGACGTAATGTCCACGAGTCGGTCATGTACTACGCATAAAATGAGAGAAAAAAAATATGATTATGAACAATATCCTCGTGAATGGGGCTTACCACGCTTACAGGGCAATTTTCGGATCAGTGGGAGAAAGGTTTTACCTGAATCACTCGCCTTTATTCAACCAACTCATCTCGATGATTTCAAAAGCAAAGAGAAAGACTATAAAACGTTACCAATCGATCACAGAAGTGCGTCGAAATTCTGTCCATTAAACAGAAAGCCAAGATTTATATTTGATAACTCACCACCAAATATAACGAAGCAATTCATAGAAACACAGAAAAGAGAGTGCAGACAGATAGAGAAAGAGAATAAATCTTTCTTGACCCAAGGGATAATTCCACAGTGGGCTTCAGTCGGAATATGTACGACAACAAATAATTATCATGGAAAAGGAAAGGTACAAGTGCGATCTAAGTACGCTAGGGTTATGGAAATTTAATGTTATGTTTGTGTTTGTTTTAAATTCTTTTGTTTTTATATTCGATCCAAAATATGATTCGTAATTTTTCTCTTTTCGCAGAGATTTCTTCTTTCTGAAGCCAGCATTGACGTTAGATGACTGAATTTATCATTTGAAATAATTTGTTTGATTATTTTTTAATTATGAAAATTAACAAAATTTGATAATTAAAGCATATATGAGATGTTTTACGAATTTTTCAAATCTATGAATATAATCTATATTACGAACTTATTCATATTTTGCAATAAAATTCACAATCAGAACCATAAATGACAAAAATATGTCAGATTTTATACAAAGTCATTCGAATTAGAGTCTGTAATATTAACAAAATAATTATATCCATAAATCTGAATCAAAATATCACATTAAATCAACTGTTATACAAAAATATTTTGAATAAATTTCAAAATAGCCAAATGCAAAAATTAATATATCAATCAATTGTTCTTCACTATGTGATATTATCTTATGCCAGCTGGGCCTATTTGAAGTAAATCACAATATTTTTCGTTCAATAATTGATGTTGTAACTCCGCGACATTTGCAAAAACTTTGCATTCACAGATTCCAATACGACAATTAATCAAAACATATAATCTAGCGACAATATTTGTAAAATAAATGTTCATAAAATATGAAAATGTAAAGTTGAAATTTCGGAGCAATACAAACAAATTTACGCAAAATTAAAGTGAATCGATTGGATTCAACAGTCTCATATTTCCTGAATTATATGACTTTGAAGTAACAACTAAATTAAATCCAGTATCTTCAATTTCGGGATATTCGATAGAAAATGGGTATTTTTCGCGTTCAATTTTTTCAAGCATTTCTTCACGTCTCATTAGTTCTTTAGCTGCAGGTTTATAGTATCTCGTTGGACCACGGATTGGCTGTATAGGCAATGCATAGTTCTTTATGGGATAAGGCGCAGGTTTTATTAAAGTATTTGATTTTTTCGGTCGCTTTGAGCTCCTAGTTACAGCTGTCCGCGCTCTTTGCATAGTTTTAGGGCGTGTAGTAATGGAAGAATGAAGTGTTGTCCTTCTAATTGTTGACGGATTAATCATTTGCTTGTTTACTTCTCTCTCGAGCTCTTTAAATTGTTGTCCAATGACACTCAGTTCAAGCCTCTTCTCGTCAGCAACTTTACTGAATGCATTGAAACTTCTTTCGAGAGATGAAAGAAAAGCATTCATTTTTTTTTGCTTTCTCATGATTTTTAAAACATTTTGAAAAGGTTTTTTTTTTGGCAAAATTTTTGCTCATTAAAAATAATTTGCCATGTAAATAATGGATGTCAAAAACCAAAAGCGCATTTGAATTTCATCAATATTTAAGCTAGTGAACTGGTCTTATGCCATTCACTTATATTCATCAATGCATTTATGCCTCATAAGTTTCAGCGAATTATATCAAAGTATCGAAATCAAATGAGATAAATGGAGAATTTAACATCCTGACAAGTAAATAAAATGTAATATCACTTTTATTTTATGCTTGTCATAATGTTTTGTCATGTAAACATATTTGATATCTCGATTGCCAAGGAAACTTGCTTTGGATCTGCAACAGATTGGAATATATTCAGCCATTCAGGATTAGTCACAGCATCATGAACAAACGTGGCGATCGATGCATGAAGAATTGAATAGTTTGGTGCATTTAATAACTGCGACATAACAAAATGAGCTCTGAACTTTGTTGGATGGAATGCATCTGGATTAGATATGATTCTGGCTGATGCATAACATTTTTCGGCATTGACTTCGACTTTAATGTTGTCTTTGTCGAAGATCGTAAGAATATCTTGGTCTGAGAACGCTAGACTAAACATTTATCAACACTGATGCTTTATATGCTTGATCAACCATATCAATAAGAAATCATCACAGAATGATGCTTTACATTTCATGGCATAGCACCAAAAAGAGATTTGGCAATGTTTGATAAAAACCACCGAAGTCAAATTTCATATTCAATAGATGTAAATAACCTTAACGTAAGTAATAACCTTAACTAATAAAATAGAGTATTCAATTAAATTATCATTTTACATCTGATTGCACATATTTTAACTTAAAATTCCAGAAAGGTACCTACTTTATCGAAGCATGGGGCGCTTCAGGAGGTGATTTTCAGTTAAAAAGCTCATATCCCACTAATTTAGGTGGTCGAGGTGGATATACATCAGGATCTATCAACCTCGAGAATATAAATCTAGTGGCAATAAGCGAAGTATGGTTATTTTCGATTTTTCTTTGCAACTTAAAAAAATGTCAATTTTATTCACAATAGAAAGGCGCATAGTAAAAATAGGATGTGTAAATATAGATAAAAGAGTAAAAATTGGAGTGTTGAAAACTAAATGTCGAAAGAGAAATTGTATTTCAAGAGTGCAAAATTGTTTTTTCATAGGACCCATATATTTACTACAAGGTGGTGTAAGGAATATGGAGTGTAAGTGACATATTCAAGTTGACTGTGAAATATGGCCATATTTCTTTGACCCCTTTTTAAATCCAGGTCCTTCATTGCCTTGCTGATTTGCCTCTTCGATTATCTTGCCACATTGCAAGGAAGATATCAATAATAAAATCGATAATTACAAAATTTGAGAATTCAGATTGGTTCAGAAGGCTTCCATTCAAATAGTCAATGTCCTGTTGTATCACGAAAAAGGAGAAGTGAGATGAAGTGAAACGACTCCTTACATGTCAGATTCCATATATTTTGACATGTAAATTATCAAAATATAATTTTTCATAAAGGGAATAGATATAGTGTTATTTGATAATAGACATCTAAAGAAATACGGAATATTAGATCTGCTCATGGATAATTATAGGAAAAAATAGAATTTATACAATATTTTTTTGCTCATTCTCTCTCTCACAGTGTGGTGACTCACCACACTGTGAGAGAGAAACTGAGCACACTCATTAAGGGCTCCACAAAATGGAACTCTGTTTTGAGTTTTGTTCTAGAGACATAATATCAAAAATTACGACACTTTTCGGCCAAATGCGTAATAATCTTAATGTACAGTCAAAAGAGAGATTAAGTTTTTTATATTTTTTTTCCTGCAAAAATTTTGTTTTGTAAAGTTTTTTTTTTCTTGTTATTCCATTAAAAAACAAATGGGTCAGATCCCTTCATTTCCACGGCCTGACCCTATTACGCCATCGAGCGTTGAAGATTTTCTAAAATCCTCCATAATCGGTGGCTATATTGAGCAACATTTCGCCAAGTTATCGAGAAATAAAGAAATCAATAGAAGAGAGTTCTACGATAACGTCATGAATAGTCTTGCTCAATCGATATACTACAAGAAAGGAATACAAAACATTCAGCCATTTTTATTGCAAAGTGCAAATTCGATGATAAATTCGTATTATAATAAAACCGACGACTATAATAACATATTTTCTCATCTAGATGAAGATGTTGACAAAGTTTTGAACTCAGAGTCCGAAATTCAAGAATCCTCATTGATAACATTATTTCATCCTATTCAATTAATGCGTACTTTTACTATTGCTTTGCAGATTTTCAACGAAATTGAGCCATCTACCGATTATGCTGAGACATTTGTCGCAGTTTTAAATTATAATTTTGAAAATGAAATTTCTCCAGAGATTTTTCTTAGTTTAGAAAAGCATTTTAGACATATATTCTCAAACCCAAAATATAACAGCAATGTAGTTGCTTCAATTTCGAATTTGTGTCAAAAAAATGGTATTGATTTTACTGGGTGCGTAGTTTTGCTGTTTCATTTATTTCAAAATCAATCTCTTGCTGATAGCATAATATCTTTCATGCCACAAAACTGCCAAGACACGAACAAAGGAAATCCACAGAATAATTTCACATGCAGAGTTCGATTAGGCGATAACTCAAAAATAATCAGTGCGTGTAATTATAATGATCACATTTTGGCTATCGCCTCAAATAAAAAAATATATTCAATTGATATGAATGGACAATTCGTAGAAAATCTATTACAAACTAGATTAATCGAAAAAGGAACACTTTCCATTATGAATGACACAGCTTGCCTTACAATGCTTAATGCTTGCAAAATTTTTTCACGTGAAAAAGGCACCTCTTTCAAGATTACGGTCAAAGATGCTTTAATATCATGCTTCTTCGGTAGCACAGACCAATTGTTAGTATTAACGACAAATAATGAACTATTTTATTGTAATACAATTTCGAAAGCTAATTTGGGTCAAATTAATGTCCAAAATCCAGTTTGCATGCATTACTCAAATGGATTATTGACGGTTGTATCGAAAACAGAGACTTCGACATATGAAGTTGATCCAAAAATTTTATTCCTCAAACATATCTCATCAAGGGTCTTAGATTATCAAGAATATATAGTATCATTAGATTCAAACTACTATATAGCATTATTCACACACAGGTCATATATGGAGCTCATGATGATTCCACGCCATGACAGTCCATTCGTGAATCCTCAGGATTTCTCGCGTGAAATCATTTCGATGCCATACCAAAACGCATTCCATGAAAGCATAAGAAGAATAATCAATTTGATGCCAATGAACTATTTCGGCAATTCTAAAAATACAGAATCCAAATTCCGATTGACAAAAACTTTGTTTAGTTATTGCATTTCTATCCTCAACAATTTGCTCACACAACCTCTTCCAGCACAATTATATACAGCGTTGCTGCATCAAGTGTTGTCGATAATTGCCGGAATTGTCGACAATTTCGAAATAACAGATCAAGAAGCGAAAACTATTCATACATTACTTTCTTCATTTGCAATATCGAAAAATTCATCAAAGCAGTCAATCATCTTCATTATCTCATATATAATTTCGAAAGGATTCGAAAAAATCTACAGAAACCGGATTCCAGATTTTATTTCATTAATCAAAATACTCGCATCAGATAACACCAAGCTAACATTGTTAACAGATGCCATTCCAATATTCTTATCATCTCCCGCAATAGTTTATATCGATAGCAATTGCCTCAAGAAAATGCCAGAAAAAATAAAATTCTTCGTTCAGAAAAGAATGATATTCTTCTGTGCGCAGGAGTTTGAAAAAGGCTCAGAAGATGCAGTTCATGCTTTGCAATCGTGCATTCCAGGTGATTTATCGAATCTTGTTCTCTTCTTCTCGATCTTTTCTTCGAAGAAAATGGCACAATATTCAACAGTATTTTTGGATCAACTCTTTCCACTTATCAAAGAACTCATTTCACAAGTTAAAGAACCAGTTTTATCAACAAGCAGTGATAAACTTATAGTTCGATCCACACCTCATCCAATTGATGAATCTTTCGAAGCCAATTGGGAAGTTGAAATCCATGATGCACAAGCAATTGAAGTTATTTTTGATCCAAAATGCTGTTTGATTCTTGGAGAAAAAGATTTCCTCAAAGTTTCTGGAAATAATGCTGTTGTTTATAGCCGAGATATTTATACTGCTGCTCCATTTCCTAAGTCCGTCTTAGTAAACGGTACAAAAGCCATGTTAACACTTCATTCAGTGAATGGCGAACGTGCTTATGGTGTTACTGCTTCCTTCAAAGGAATTGGAAAACAACCAAAGTCAAATATTTACGATATAACATCTTTTTACATTGCTTACTTATTACATAGAATTTCGCTCTGCTTCTGTGATGTTTTTACTCAATCACAGCCAGATGATAGAATGAAACATTGCGAGTTCTTGCTCAACAGCAAAAAACTTACATTCTTGCCCGAAGGACTCAAGCATTTCGTCAATCCAAACATCATGGATCTTCTTTATAGTGAGAACAAATCCCACATCAAGGTGAACGAAGATGATAAGGAAATTGAGCGTTATACAGTTTCCGCAGTGTTGAATCAACTCGAAATAATTAACGATGTCATCAAAATGAAAACACAGCATAAAATCACGCCTCCTTCAACTCCAAAGAAATCAACACGAGCTCCACCACCGATGGTCTCAACATTACATAAAACAATGAAAGGATTTTCAATCATCAAGAAAGCACCCATTGCTCTTCCTGTTCAAGTTTCTAGAAAAGCTCTTCCATCAATCAGACAAACACAGCCACTTCCACTTCAGTACATTAAGAAGGCAAACGAAATAGCTCTTGAAGAATTTTGCTCATTTATGATGAAGGAAGTTTACAAACTTCGTTCTAAAATAAGATATAATAGACAAAAAGGAGTCGATCAATGCTATTTAGTTGAAGTTCTCAAAAAATCAGAATACTTCTCTAATTGCAGAAGTGTTTTCGACGAAGCATCTTCGAGCGATAAAATTGACGATAAAAGGAAACTTCACTGCATTGATTTAATCAGATTAATCGGATCGGATACTCCTCTCAATGATATCATTTCGTATGCCAACAAATATATTGACAAACTCTCCGCGCAAACAGCGGTTTCCAGTTTCTTAGTTCGATTTGTTAAAGAAATCCAAAATTCCAAGTTCTTCTTCTATTTGTTCTTTCCATTATTCCAATTCATGCTGAAGAGCGGAAGAATGGCTTTAAATCAAATTGTCCAAAACAATTTGCTGAAAGTTTTTGGTGAGATTAATGCTCTCCATGACTATGATGAGCTTAAAATGCTTTCAGTATTATCTGAAATTGCAATATTTGGATCAAATCCATTGAGAACACGGGATTTGCTCAGAACAGTTGTTTTGATGCAAAAGACACCTGCTTTGAGCACCTTTATCCAATCATTCTGTTCAACCGTTACATTCCAAAGTTTCTTGGAAGGATATGAAATATTACTGAAGAGCGGATTTATCGTTGAAGCATTGAATATAATGGCTCTATTTTCTCAGTCATTTGAAATTCCTGCAGATCACATTCTCATTTTAACAAGATATGCATCCAATTGCCGACCAAAGGAACTCGAAGCATTTTACATGTTCTTATCGCAATATCTTTCATCAACTGGTTTCGTCAAAATTTCTCTTGTTGTCAATGGAAAGCATCTCATTCTTCAAGATTTCCTGAGGCTGTTGTTGAATCAAATCGGCGGAAGAGTTCTTAAGAAGCCAATAGAAATAATATCAAAAGATTATCCACCCGAAAGTCACGATTATACAATGGGAATTTTCATCAGTTTCTTCAGGACACTTCTTCAGAGCAAAATCGCCAATGATATTCAAGTTCAGTTCGATAATATTCTCTTTGATTACTCCAAGAAAAGCTCAAATCTTCTCGAGACAATTGGCATCTTCACTGTTGTTGGAAGAGGAATCATTCCATTCACAACTGGATTCTTAAGGACAAATAACTCAAATGAATCATTCAGAGTCTATAACTATGTCGAGGACCAAAATATTCTTACAATCTTCGACAAAGACAACATTAAAGTCGAAGTCAATGCCGAAAAATGTTATGCATCAGCCAGAATCATATCTAATCCAGATGCATTCCATCCAACAAAGTTCAGAGCTCATTTTGTTATGTCGCAGTTATTAAATGCACAAAACTATTCGATTCTTCATGCATCGATCGCCACGTTTGTTCATGATGCTGTGACTAATCCTGAATGGCTGAATATGCTCCAATCTGTTGCAGATCCAAAGCTTGTTTCCTTGGCAATCAAACCAACATATGAAGGCCAGTATCACTCAATCAATGAACTCATTCAGTGCGCATCGAAACAACAAAGCTCCGAGAGTTTGTCAAAGCTTGTAAGAGTTTCGAATTCTTTGCTTCTTGGCAATGGAATTACAAATGATAAGTGCTCATTGGAAATCACTTATAAGAAAGGAATAGATATGATTGGCTTCATCGGAAGTGAGTCCACATCAGAATTTCAATCTTTCGTTGGTTTGTCATTCAAAGATAATGCATTTTATTATAACACTACAAAGGTTGAATCTCAAACAAGATATGTATTTGAGGATGGTCAGAAGATTGCTGTAATGAGGGCATCAAAGAACATGGTACAATTCGTTGTCAATGGAAACAAATTATGGCTTCAAATTCCATTAACAGACAAATTTGTTACACCATTCATTGTTTCTTATATCGATGTTGATTATATAATTGACTTCCGCACAAATTCTGAATTAGACAGTAATCATTATATATCAGAAAATCTTCGATTTGACTATACAACATTCGACAAAGATGATTTCGATTCTCCATCATTTGAACGATCAATCAAAACTAATTACGTGTTCAGGCCATCGAAGGACTCTCAGTATTCAATCACAACAGAGCCTCAGCCATTATATGCAAAACGCAAAGTTTACAGTGCCCCTGTTGATAATAAGAAGATCATAGATTTCACGATGAAAGGAGCATTGTACAATGTTATCTACAAAGGATCTGAATATTATGGAATGACAGGAAAATTGATTTCTATCACTGATAAAAACACAAATGTTGAATTCATTGATGCTGTAAACGGATCAAGGAATTACGTTGATTTGCCACATTGCTGCTTCACACAAAAACCAACTTTCATTCTCCCACTTCCAAAACCAGAAAACATATTGAATGCTCTCATCACACGATGCTTGAGAATAATTTCTATATACTTGCAAATTTATGATGTCCAAAATTCTGTTTCATTGATTAAGTGTGTTGCTCCACAAGTTGTCTCAATGCAGTTCAAATATAGTGATGAAAAGACATTTAAAGTATTGTTGTTGTATTTCGAGAACGTCATCAAAAACGTTCCTGATGCTGCAAGTTTGTTATTCGATATCGATGCTAAAGGAACTCAAGAGCATTATTCATTTAGAACATCATCGTATAATACAAGCAGATACTTAATCAACAGCTTAATTAAGTCACCAAATGGTTTCGGTTTCAATGTCATTAGCATTTCGAATTTCGATAATGAGTGCAATTGCATGTTGAAGCTCAATAATGAAATTACATTTCGATCAGTTATTGAAGGAAAGAATCTTTTAGTTCATTTCTCTCAGTATTGTCAGAAAATCAAATCAGGAAAATTCTCTTTTACGCCAATATTTAAGTTTGCATCCGATGAATATTATTGTCACAGCATTTTTGCGGCTAACTTAATTGCTTCCTTAACAGGTTTACTTTCAAAGTGTAATCTTCCTGCTGATAAACACTACGAAGTCCTTAAATATGTCTACAAGTTGTACTCAAAATACATTTACACTACCGAAGATACTCTACATACATATGCTGCATATGAAAGCTATTGGTACTTGAGCCTTAACTCTGAGTTCCTTGATTTCGCTAAACCAGAGCCTGATTGGTTTGGAATTATTTCTCATGATAAATCCAATTATATTTCCAGAATACTATTGTTTGATTTCTCGATTACTTGCAGAAAATCATACTACGATCCTGAAATTTTAAAGGAAATTATAGAGTTAAAAAGCGAAACTTACTTTTATCTTCACCATTTGAATTCTTTCTTAAAACCAAAGATGGCTCCTTCTTTGACCCACAGAAGTATCAACATTTCAATGAGGGTATTCGAACGCAATTGGTCGAAAGAACTCGATGGATATATTGCAGAGACATCAGGTCAACTCAAAACATTATCACCATTGCAAGAAATGCAATTGCAAAATGCAGGAAACCAAGAAATCAAAGAATGGCGTAGTTTATACATTCAAGATCTCAGCAAGAAATTGCTCCTGAAAAAGGTTCTACACGATTCTCCAATTATGAGGCCAATATTAAGAGGCATTTCTCACGTGCTCACTCCATTTTTGAAATTCAAGATCATATCAAGAGCAGCCAAACAACAAATCACAGAAAAACCTACTTTAGTTTTTAGCAGAACAGCAGCAGCACTTCTTCAAACACATCCTGATTCACCACATGCAATTTCTCTCATTGATCAATTAATTGAACAAGTTCCACCATCACTTTTGCCAACTCTCAAAGATCGCAATTCCCCATGGATTGTTGACTTAGCTGGCGAAGGCGCCATTGATCTTGGAGGTCCAGGACGTGAAATATTCTCCGAAATGTGCGTTGAAATGTTCTTGCCATTCAACAAGTTATTTATACAGACACCAAGAACACGCCCTGAAAATCAGATGTGCGAATTCATTCCAGACCCAACAGCGCCCCTCAACAGACTTATCTATGCAGGTGCACTCGTTGCTTTGTCGTTTGTTACACAAAGTCCACAACCACTGAAACTCGATGACTCTGTCTGGAAGTTCTTAACGGGTGAAGAAATTCCAGATCAAGACATTCTCAAAATGGATCCAGTGTTCGCAACAAGTCTCAATGGAACTGAAGAGAGACCTTGCACATGCATAAACCTTTTGGGACAGAAAGTTGAAATGATTCCAGGTGGCGAAAACATTACCACTGATTCAGCAAATTATGCTAAACTTACTATGGAATTCAGAAGAAATGAGCTCAGAAGCGCCCTTAAGAAGTTCAGAAAAGGATTCGAAGTCATCATGCAAAAGAGCTGCCGATACATTCTCAGTCCACACCAGCTGAAATTCTTCGTCTGCGGACCTGATACAATTACTGAACAGCAGATCATTTCAAGACTCAATTTCTTGACTGTTTATGATAGTCAAAAAATGCAGAACTTCATCTGGACAATCAAGAACTTGACAGCAGAAGAAAGAACTCTTCTTCTTAAATTCATCACAGGAAGAGTTTCAATTCCGGTTTCAGGAAGTGGAGCGAACTTCAATATCAATGTTCACATAGTTGAACTCCAGAAAACTAAACCACCATATACTCTTCCGAATGCAGCAACTTGCTCATCAACAATTACAGTCCCAGCATATCCAACAAAGGAGATTATGCTAGAAAGATTACAAAAAGCTATTCGTGAAGGATCAGACTTCACACTCGATACTGAATTAGACGCAACAGCCCGTACTTTTGAATAAATTGTTTGTTTTGTATTATTAATTGAAAGTTATATTTATTTAGGATTGAAATCAACCAAAACATATAAAAATAAAGTTTGTAAGAAATACTTTCGTTCATAACATGAACATATATAATTCCCGGGATAAATTTGATATAGAGTTCCGAAGAAATCAACTTTGTATAATCTAAAATCAAGTAATCCTCCATAATTAGTTCCCGTCATTATAAATTTAAAATCTGAATACATTTTTGATGATGAAATTTTCTTGTGTAAATAACTTTATCATTAAAAATCGGTGCATCAGTAACGGTGTCAATTAATTCATAAGTGGTAAGAGTTGATCCATAAAGCTTCCAGCTGCGCGGTGGTGGCCAACTTCCATGTGTATCCACATTTGATTGAACCGAATAGTGTGTGATAGCAATAAAATAAGTTGTAATATTAACATTCAACCAGTTGTTTCCATTATTCGGCATAGTTCTCAAGTAGGAATCAATTGATGGTGAAATTGCATTTATACATTCAAATGTTGAAGCTGTTGGCGTTGAAGAACAAATTACATTTAAATTTTTATTTTGATGAATAACTCCATTTATGTCATTTGTGAGTTTTGGAGCATATGTTGCAATCGAATGTGCATTGTTCATGTAATTGTTTTAATTTAATTTTAACATAGTTCGTTTTGCATATTCCATAAAAATAGTCGTCGTATTTTTAACGTATTCCCAATTCAATGATATTTATTATTTTACCAAAAACATAAATTGAAAATCATAATGCAAATATGGACTTCATAAGAGCATTCCAGAAAGACACAAGCTTCTCACATTCATCTCAAGAAGAGCTTCTATTCCAATTTTGGAAAGTGGAGCAAATCTGAATTATAAAGTTCACTGAATCTATATCAAAAGCAGCCTGATACTGGAGCACTTTTTAAATCACTACCATCAGTATTACAAACAAATCAATTATTCGAAGTAATTTATCAGATTTTGCCATTCAACACATCGGAAATGCAATTACTGTTCTTCAAATTCTTAAGAAAAGTCGTTAAAGTTCAACCAAATGAATTTTCCGAAGAAATAACAAAAATTATTTTGGCGCAAATTCAAGATGCAATGAATTCTTCACAGAATATTCACACATACCTCAAAGTTCTGCGAACAATGATATCAAAACTACCAGAAAATGTTTTAAATTTATCGAAAATCGTTGAAATTTTAGAATTCATTATTGAATCTCAATTATGTGGCGAATTTTATATAGTTTATAATGTAGCTGAGAATTTACATGCGAAATTCCCTAACCAGGAACTCAGCTTTATATTTTTCGAGAATCTACAACCAAATTCTCAGTTTTTATATCTAATCAAGCGACAGCCAAAAGTTTTTGATTCGCTTACAGAGATTTTAAGAGCTTGGATTATTGAAGGAATTAATGATGAAACTGGATCTGAATCAATCGGTTTTATTGCTATTCAGATATTGAAATTGTATGGAGTTGAGTTGTTTTGGACAACAAGAGGTGTCATTGAGCAATTAATGTTGATCGCGAGATCGCAAAATGAGAAACTTAGAATTTCTGCAATTCAAGCAATGCCAATTATTGATTCGAAAAATTCTGCTTCTTATATTCTACAATTTGCATTGTATGATCCTTCATAACAAGTCAGATTGCAAGCAATTAGATTATTAGATCCAAAGTATCTCAATGATGATATGAATCAATTGATTTATTTTGGCTGATAAATCAATTAACGTTTGCATAGAATCATTACCAATTGTTTCGAAAATATTCCAAACAAACCCGATTCTTTTCGAGACCGATATTTATAATTTCATTTACAATTTCGTAACTAATTACATTCCAATATGCAAATTTTCTAAATTAATCAAAGCATGCAAACAAATGTCACAAATCATTTCTCATTTCAAAAGTGTTTGTGCAACAATTGCGCCGATACTTTTATTAGAAAATGAACAAATTCAAGATCTATCGCAAATAGAAAACGATTTAGATCCAAAAATTTTTCTTCCTGACGATTTGAAAAAGTATGAAATCAAAAACACAAGATTCGCATCAAATTTCCACGAAAAAGGTTCATATTGGAATCAAATATTTAATATAACACATGGAAAACAAATTGATAATCGGAATTCGGCGCTTTTTGACATAATCAGTTCTTTAGCAGACAACTCTGTTCCATTTATTCTCCAAATCGGTCCAGTGTTCATTAAATACTTTTCATCGCCTCATTCACAGTCTCTTTATGTTTCTGCACTTCAATGTTTGATTAATCTAACGATTTCCACTGAATGTAAATTCAAATTGACAACAATGTTTCCTTCTTTATTGCCATCATTAATTAACTTAATTAATTCAAATTCTGGTGATAAAGTTTCAATTCTTACACTAAGATTAATTGATACAATAGGTTCTCCCGATTCAATACCATTGCAAACTTTCTCAGATAAAAGAATTACATGTACAAATATAACGATCACAAATCCATCATTTTTCGCTGTTTTTACAATCAATCTTTTAGTTTCTCTTTTTTCCAAATCAAAATCAGTTTCAGTCTTTGAAGCAATATCAACAATTCTTGCAAAATGAACTAGTTTTGCAATAAAGTATTTAGAGTCGATTTTAATAGAATTTAGAAGAGCGCTTCAGGCAGAAATAGATGCAAATATATTATTTAAGTATTTAGAAGTTGTCATGTATTCTTGTGGATGGCACGTTGCAAATTACATTGATCAATTCACTGATGTCTTAAAGAAGAATATTCTCAAGAAAAATTGTTTGGAACTTTGCATTACTTTAAGTTACAAATTACGTAATGGCTTCTGTAATGTTTCTTCACAGTTATATCCAATTATTTTGATGAATTTCAATACGAATGATTAGGATATATTGAAGAAATTACTGAAATTTGCAACATTTTCTGTTATGTATCAAAATCAATCTTTCTTTATCTACTTCAGTTCAATTGAAACAAATTTCCTTTCTCCAACAAATCCATCTCCAAAGCAGAAAATCAAGATTGTAATTAAAAGATTAACAATGCTTGTACAGCATTATCCATTACATAATTTTAGTGTTCAAATCGCTCAAATTGCTTTCAGGCTTTTGAAACATCATCAAACAAAAGAAGTTCTTGATTTGATAGTTAACTTATATTTGTTTGGTGATGTTGATGTCAAATTTGCTGGGCAAGCAACGCAAATGCTTGGATGCTCTCTTCCTCACATATATGATATCAAAAATCATTTAGCTTTAGGAAAACCAATCATCGAACAAATTTTATTTATTATCAATATTTATCCGAAAATTAATACAAAAAGAATTCTCTCGAATATCAAAGAACCTGATCCATAATCTGCAAATTTGTTTGATAACTTAGCTCCTCTTTGTTACAATAAAATTGATGATTGATTGCAAAGTTTGGAGATTCCAATAATTAAGAATTCTCCGAACATTTTCCAAATATTATTATCGAACGAATTAAAATACTTTGGTCACGCAGAGATAAACATCTTGCAATCAAACAAATGGATTATTTCACAAAAATTTTGTGCTCCAATTCACCTGAAGAACTTGAAAAATTACAACTAAATGAGAAAGATTTAGAAATCAAATTCTTGTCAACTAAATCACAAGATGAAATCAAAAATCTAATTTCGAAATGGAATATCGATAATAAGCTGAAATGCAAAGTTTTGCGGCTCTCTGTGGCATGGAAATATAATCTTTGCATTAATGATAGCGATATTATTGAAACATTCAAGAAATGCATTTCTTTGAATGAAAATGATTCGAGATCTTGGTCAGGATGGGCCTATGCATGCTCGAGCGAAAATCAATGATATTGATGCAATTTATTTATCTAAGATTTCACCAGAACTTTGCAAGAAAACTAAATTTTTGATATCTGTTACAGGACTTTATAGCATCCAAAAGCAAGCGCCGCTTCTTTATCATATCGAAGAAAGACTCGAATTATTCAGTACATTGACACATCCGAGATTGCTGAATGTTGTTGATAATGCTGGAACAAGGCATAAGTTCCTGCTTAAAGGAAATGAAGATCTCAGACTTGATCAAAGAATAATACAGCTTTTCTCATTAGATAACAGCCTGATTAAAGTCAACAGATCAACACGAACGAATAACATTTCGATTGCAATGTATGCTGTTGCTCCTTTTGCGCCAAACACAGGATTGATTTCATGGGTTAGTGGAGCTGTCACTATTTCGCAGATTGTCAATGATTTTAGGACATCCAGAAACAGACCGATTACACTCGAAAAGACAATTTTCCATGAATTCACGTCTCTTAAGAATAACACATTAAATGCAATGCAGCAAATCGAACTTCATGATTTAATTTGTCAGAAAACATCTGCTGATGAATTGCATGAAAACTTGTGGCTGTGGTATTCTTCTCCTGCACAATGGGTTGATCTCACACGCAGTTTTTCATTATCAACGGCATTAATGAGCATGCTCTGATGCATTATTGGTCTCGGAGACAGACATATTAGAAATATTATGGTCCACAAACATACAGGATGTGTCATTCATATCGATTTTGGAGAATTTTTTGAATCAGCATCAAATAGAACCGTTTTACCAGAAAAAGTTCCATTCAGGTTAACGAGGTTATTCATTAACGCAATCAAAGGAAGGAAAACAGATGGAATATTCACGACATCGTGTGAAAATTACCTGTATGTCATTCGCGAAGGAATCTCTTCTGTTATTGCAATGTTGGAAGTTTTCGTTCATGAACCAATCTTCCAGAAGTCAATTTAAAGATCAGACGAAAATTTTAGCACGTGTTGCTGAAAAGATGTTTGGTCTCGATTTTATGTATGGTGGAGAATCCGCCGAAGAAATGTCTGTTGCTGAACAAGTTCATATACTTATTGAGTCGGCTTCAGACAGAACAAGATATTGCCACAATTATCAAGGATGGCAGCCTCAATTATAATATTGTTTTGTTTATTTTAAATGTTTTCTATCTATTAAGGGGCAACACACATGAAAAGTGACATCTGTTTCGGGTGAGCATAGTTGAAAATATAATTCATTTTTTCAACGAAATTTTCAAAAAAAAAAAAAAAAAAAAGAACAAAAAATTTATTGTGAATATTTTGAAGTCTGATTTGTGCCATCCAAGAATTCCGTCATCGTTGGGAATAGAGGCAATCCCTGTGGAATCTTGAAGACACCGGATGAATCCATAATTTTTTTCGGTCGAGATAATGGAGTGCAATTAAGTTCGAGCATAATCGCATTGGAATCTCTTCTGCTCTTAGAATTCTTCCTCATACGCTCGTTCATGTGGTCTGAAATGCTTTCGGATCTCTTAAGATTGTAAGTTCTTCTTCTTGTGATCTCTGACATTGCAATCATTCCTTCGATCATTTCCTTTTGTGTTGCAAATGGTAAAATCTTTGGAACAACTGATTCGCTCAATAAAATCGAATAAACAGTGGCGAGAGTCTTGCAATCAGTAACTGTAACGCTTGGAAGGTTCTGATCATCGAACTGGAGATGCGACAAATCGTTGATAACATCATCGAGTGTTCTCGACCATTTTTCGTATTCGATTATTTGTGCTTGCATAAGATTTGGTGCTCGTTTGCTTAAAGCGAGGATGAAAGCAAGGCAATCTTCGCTTGTTTGCGCCCTTCCAATAGCAAATTTGTACAGATTTGAGAGTGATAATGAACATCTTTCTGGTTTTATCTTTGACAAGAAAGCAGTCGCGAATTTGAAAATTTCGTTGATGATTTGATGACTACTGTTGATTAAAATAATGCAATAATGAGATAATGCGTCTTCCATTGCTCCTTGTGTTGCATTTGCTAAAAGTTCGGTTGGATTTGCAATGCTTGGGAATGATTCTGGATTTGCGCTTTTAATTGGAGCAACAGCTAAAAGCAATTGTTCACTATTTCCCATTGCAAGCAAATGGTCTAAAGCTTGTTGAGCTTCGTAATCAGAAGATGCAATATAAAGCAATGGTCTGACTATGGCAATGTAATAAGTCCATGCATCAACATTTGTCGATTGAGCTGTCAAAGCCATAATGCAAAGTTCTGTTGCTGAAGTGTATAAAGCATCGAAGAATGTTCTGCAGTTGAAGAAACACTTCACGAAATTAAAAGCAAATACAGAATTGTCTTCGAACGCTCTCGTGTAGAACTTGAATGCGCAACTGACTAAAAGCGTTAATGATCTAACATCGCTTGCATTGTTTGCCAAATGATAGTTCACTGCTTTCGCGACACCCATGACAACTAATGGATCATCTTTGTCAGAATAGTTCTGAAGATTGATATATGCCAACAATGACATCGCTGCAACGTGAATGTTTCTACTTCCAAGAACCCATTTTGCGGCGGTTTGCAGCCATTTTTCTGGTTGAGAAGTTTTCTCAGCAAACATCTTAACGTATTGAGCGAATGCATCATCTGTTAACGGAGCTGGAGAAGGAAGTCTGTAAGTGTCTGCGAGAGCAACAAGAAGAGGAAGAGATCCAACATCAGCGAATATCAATGCGAAGTGAAGAATGGAATAAATTTCATCTCCTAGGCTTGATGGGTCCATATTTGTAATGGCTTTAGACAACAAATCAACTGTCCAAAGATTACGCTTGAAATCTTCATTCAAGCATCTCGTGACATGGAGATAATGAGCAAAACTGATTTCATCAGCTAATCTTGGAAATATTGTATTTCTTGATGTGACCAACAAACTGTGAACAATTTTAGCAACAATCTTTGGATTTCCTGCATTGAAGATAAATGTTGGAATCATATCAACGTGATCTGGCGATTTCATTAATTCTTTCCAAATTGATATAATCGAATCGAAATGATCATCGCTGATTGCTTCTGTTGCCTTCATTAGTTCTTTCATGAACTGATATGGCGTGAAATAAGCGAACAAAGGAATAGTTTCATGCGAACATGTCTTCTGCTTTGGTAAGAATCTCAGCGACTTCGCGAATGGTTTGATTGCATCAATGATGCTTCGTGGAGGAATGTGCAAATTCGGTTGACCAATGAGATAGAATGCATAACCGAAAACTGCTTCAGTTGCAAATCCGAAATTTGCAGGAATATCTTTATAATCGATTTCATCAATGTGACAATCGAGATTGTCTAAACCTTCTTTATCAGGGAATTTAGCATATGTTCCTAATAATTTAGTGAGCATTTCATGCGCGCGAGGATGTTCAATGTTTTCAAATACTAAAGCCAAAAGAATTAATGTCGGCAATTGCAAATAAAGAATATCAATGTTTGCTTCATTGATTATTGCCAGAATTGCATCGAAGAAACCATTTGCAACAATTCTCGTTTGAAGGAAACAGTTCTCAACAAACTGTGTAATTAAAACATCAGGTTGATTAACTAATAATTCTCTTAATACGTTCAAAATGTTATGCTCTGCAAGAATTTGAACTGCAGGATCATCGAAAATTAAAGCATCTGAAATGATTCTTCCGCTCATGATTAATTTCTTCATTGCATTTGCACCTGATACTCTAATCACGCGCAAATCGGGGCTCTTTGTCATTCCCCAGTTTACTAAGTATCTGAAGGAAATTTCACGAGAAGAAACAGGCCAATCTTCTAAACTAATCGATCCAAATGAATCATAAACTGAAGGAATAATAATTTCGAAGCAGAGTATTTCTTTGATATATGGAACTGCTTGTTTCTCAAGGTTTGAATCCCACTTGATTGCTCTTGCATTGTTGATTGACAAACTTGCGAAATAACCTTGAAGAGCAGTCATAAAGTTCATGATTACACGAAGCTGTGATTTGATTTGTGCAGGATGAAGGAATGGATTCGAGAGAAGTCTGATCATTGAACGAGCAGCTTGCGGAAGCAGTGGCCTTTTAACGCCAGGAAGAATTCCAAAGAATGATGGTAAAAAGAATGGATGACATAAATCAAGTGAAGCAAAAACAACTGTTTTGCACCAATTCTGTCTGTGCGACAAAAGAGATGTCATCAATGAAAATGCTGCGGGACGGAATTCTTCGCTGTGCTGAACATTGTAATATGTTGGGCATTGATAGATATCCTCAACGAGTGCATAACCTCTGTGATCACAGTGTGCAGCGAAGAAGGCCAAAATCATTGAAACATCAATGTAATCACCTGTGTCACCTGAAGCTGTTGTTTTTGAAACATACCCTGGCGCAATCTCTTCAAGCCTTTGTCTGATTGGTTCTAATGAACAACATGTCACAACAATGATAATTTCGGCAATACACTTGATCCAAATTGTTGCATAATTAGATGCAATGCAAGATGTTAAATTTATTTGGCCATCAGGCATTGAAGGACGTCCTGGATCATCCCATATTTTATGATAAATGACTTTCTTTTTAACAACTTCTTCGATCTGTTTCTTGAATCTATCGATAACAGAAAAAGCTCCTCTAAATTTAAGTGGCGCTGAGATTTTCGCGCACATTCGATATCCAATGATTCTTAGTTCAGGAGAACTTGACATCATTGAGTAAAAACCAATAAAATCGATATCATTCATTTCGTTCTCTGATAATTGTGTAAAATCTGTCTTTTCGAGAATTTCGTATAATATGTTGACAATCATAAACAAACGTGGTGAATAATCTTGTGGTTGATAAATGAAATCTTTGACTGCTTTGATAAATAAATGCAGAGAATCTCCAATAGAAAAGATATATTTCATTGCATCGATTGCTGCTTCAGATATTTTCTTGTCTGATGATGCAATTAAATAAATGAGCATCTTGAGTATTTTCTCGTTGTTTTTAACATCTTCTGGTGGAAATGTGTATTTTAGAGCCTTCAAAACAGTTATATGCAATATATCGTCACTTGTTAATTGCTGACTGTAAGAATAAATATGATAAACTCTCTGGAAGTCACTCAAGCCCCATGCTTCAATGATTTCTCCAACCAATAGATCCGCTTGTCTTATTTGAGACCTAAGTTTGATGTTCATATATTCATACATAAAAGATTCGTCGCAAAGATAATCATCAAATATTTCAAGCATTGGAATTATTGTCTTCTTAACGATTCTGTTGAATTCTTGAATGTACTGTGGTGTATATATCTGTGCTGCATGTTGCAGGAAATCTGGAGAATTGATAAATGGAACAGTTCTTAAAAATGTGACTTTTTTGATTTCTTTGCTTTCTTCTTTCATAAAAAGCGGCAAAATGTGTGTTATATAAGTCTGAAAGTCAATTGAAGCAAGGTGTACTAATATCTTAACAACAATATCGTGTTTTTTGAGGTCATTTAGATGTGGCATAAAGTTAGAAGTGAATATTGAGAAAAATGATCTCGAATCTGTCGATTGGATTCCGTTTTGTGGCGATGATCTAATATAAGCGAGACTGGATATTCTTGAATTGTTGCCGTATCTCCAAAACACAGATCTTAAGTCACATCCTTTGCCAAGAATGAAATTTCGAAAAGATTTAAATGCCCAGCTTGGTTTATCCTGATCAAACAATGGAACTATTGTTGCTTTGATGAATGTAATGTGCTTGTTGATGCTATCTAATCCATTCGCAAGAATAGCAGAAGCCAAAAAAATTGCACCTGGACCAAGAACTCTGTCATAAAACATTGTTTGTGCAAAGTCGAAAAACGATTGGTAGATGTCATGGTTATATGGGAATGAATATATCAAGTAAGCACTCGATTTTAAGAATCTTGTTGTTAATAATTTCTTCGATTTCATATTTTTGAGAATCTGTAATGTCTTTGGCATGAATTCGAATCCTAATTCAGGATCATGATCCAACCTTATGAACCTGATCAGTAAGAACGCTAAATCTAATTTATTTAAGTCTGAAACCATAAAAAACGTCTGTTGTATGATTTGATAGCTTCTTTCTGAGATTATTGAGAATATAACAGCCCATTGTTTGACTAATTCTTCTCCCAATGATTTAATATGTAATGCAGATGTAATAATTTTCAGTCCAACTCGTGACAAAAACGTATCTGCTGCAGATGATTTAGTTTTAACTAAAATTTCTGTTACAATAATTGTTAAAACGTATAACACCCAATACATAACGATATTTTGGTGCTGTGCCGATTCTCTGTTGAAATTTGCTATTGAATTTAGTATATTGAATGTGAAATTCGAAGTTTTCATTTTCAACAAATCTTTAATTTCCGTAGATAATGAATGTAAAACTTCTGTTGGCGAAATTTGTGCTATTTCTGTCACAACCTCGTTATGAAACGTTGTGAAATAACCCGATTTCAAGATTATTGAGAAATAATCAACCAGATTCTTCTCAATATCCTTTTGTGGATAATTAAGAGATACTAAACTTTCGTATTTCTCGAGAATGTAGTTTGTCTTCGGTATTAAATATTCTTCAACTTGTCGTAGGAGTGAGTTAAACAGAGAAATATCATTCTCCATCACTGATAATCGTTTTCCCCTCAATCAGTTTTGGCATTTTGTCATTAATTGTTTACAATTGGCAAAATTCTTTCAGAATTTGATGAAACTTGTTTACATTTGTCACGCATTGACATATATAACTTTACATCTATGAAATATGTCGGAATTCTGACGATTTTTTGTTTACATTTGTCATATTTATTTGGAATTTGACCATTTTTGTTTACATTTGTTAAATATCCGAAAAATGTCAAAAATTCATAATTCGAAATAACCTATTTTATATTTATCCGCATAAGTTTGTATATCTAAATTTTCTATACCTGTCATATCTGCGCTATATTGAATACTTTGCGCATATTTAAGTAATGCTCAATGCGCAAAAACCGTCTAGAGGAACCTTGAACAGAGCCAAAATTCACTCATTTTTTGCATTTTTTGTTGTTTTTCACAAAAATTTTCTTTAAATACCATTGTTTATTAGTAGGATATGAAAGATGTTAGTAAACCTTTATAAGTACAGCAAAATCTCTGCTAATATAGGTTTGACCAAGGGGGGGGGGTCACTTTTATTGGGCATGATTGGGCACCATTCAATTTTCTATGATTTGCGCAAAGCGATTTCGACGAATTTTAAAGCGTGCGATTATGATTCTAATAGCCTAAAGAATTTGCACAAGTACCTTTTATAGTAAAGCGCATTGAAAATATTCAAAATATGAAATTCATGTTTTAAAAAGTTGGCTTCATCGAAATGAAAGCATTGGAACCCCTTTTGGGATGATAGTGTGATATAGTCAACACACCAAAATGTTTGCGCATACCAATTTTTCCACACATAATTGAATATCATACTCAAACACATAGTAAGATGACGTTTCAAATACGGCCAAAGGTAATATGATATAAGCAGCTTTAAAAAATTGTAAGTTTTTAAAGTAAAAATAAAGTTTTAATAAATTTGGATAATTTTCTACTGTAAAAAGAAAGAATTATGCGTCACATGACTCTAATCATCTAATAGATCCCATGTAGGAGAGGAAAGAATGGATTTAGTTGCATTTGAAGGAAAATATTACTGATGATATTGAAATGATGGTGAAATGGTGCTGGATGATTGCAGTGAGAAAACTTTAACACCCTGCTCCTTTTGGCATGTTAACATGCCATTCGATAAAGCTCAGAGTTTTGTGCAGCAATATTGGGCCTTTTGTAACTTTTTGCGGATTTGACAGCTATAAAATTTTCAAGTATTCCGGCAAAATAACCAGCATTTTTAATGTTAAGAATTTTATTTGATGTTATAAATGTAAATATGTTGCTTATAATATTCCGTCAGACGAAAAGTGACACTTTACATATCAAATTTGACGGATGAATCTGACATATAATAAAAAGTGTGTGATTCCAAAAGTGACTTCATGAAAAATAATTGCGACTGTCTCAAAGACACCATGGGGTCCCATTCTCATGATGTCTTTGAGACAGTCATAGTCTCTCTTGACTTCGCTCTTGTAGGAAAAAAGCAAAATCATATTTGTCACTTTTTATGATTGAGACACTCTAATTTTAAAACCCCACTTTACACATCAGATCTGACGTGTAAAGTATCGCTTTTCATTTGACGGATTATTATACGCTACAGTTATAAATATAAATATAAAATAACTAATCATTGTTTAATTTTGCGAAAATTCAAAAGTTTGAAAAAATCAAAAATGAAAAATAAAAAATTATCGGAAAGCAAATCGTTTTTCGTGTAGTAAATAGTGTGCTTATATCGAAATATCAATTGTTTGCATGGAAATAACACACAGGTTGAAATATTTTGTTTTGAATAAAATAAACAAAAAAAAAAAAAAAACTGGCAACTCTCCGGCCTTCGGCCTCTGACTTCGCCTAAGAAATTACAGGAGCTAACCCCAGGCTGTTACAGCCGAAAATAAAACCCTATTATAATCCTAAAGATTTTATAATGCAACCTGTTACAATGTTACAATAATAATACTAGTATAATCACCAGGGATAATATAAGGTTGCTATTGTCTGTAACCTCGTAACATAATGACACAAAAACTTTTAAAATAATATAAAGGTTTTAAACCGGAATGTTACCCGTTTCACGTCACAAGGTAGTTTACACCGGGAAAGCACTTGGTGTTGGCTCCGCCCCAGTTTCCGGGGCTACCCGGGGGTAAAAAAGGGAAAAGTGTGGAGGGAAAAATGTAAAAGAATACATCTACAAATGTTTAAAATAAAAACAAAGGATTTGAATATCGAACTTGGAACATTTGTTCGCATTAGACATGTTAATGAATTTTATCAAACAACATAGATAAATATGACGAAAAATGTAATCCATTAAAAATAAAACGTGTTAAGAAACATCGTCAAATTATACTAGGGGAAATTTACCAAGTAACACAAAAGAAAGGTAATGCTTATATTGTTACAGATTCCCAACACCATGAAAGGTTAGTAAACCGTTGGAGATTAATTTCAATCAATCCGGATAAATTACATCTTTATACATTAGCACATTTAACACCAGAACCATTAATATTTAAGGAAGTTGAAGAAAAACGTAAAGCAAAGAAGAACAACCATTAATAAGGGATTAAGCACTACGATACCAAGCATAAACGGTAATATACGGTGGCATATATTCCTTACTAGAACCTACAGTACTTGTATTACCACTAACGTTATGGCTATGAGCACCAGCTTGTTGGCAAATTAAACCTGTATTCCAATCGGTAGGATCTGATGAAATATTATTTCTGGAAATAACTTCTTTATTACCACTTCCACAACCATAAAAACCATTATTAGTAATAGCATGTACGTGGTCACCAGTAACATTAGTATTTAAATTAATATAGTGGTTATGTGATGGTAAATTATCGACGGAAATATATGTAGAACCACCTGCTTTTCCATAATGTAGTTAGTTATATGATGTTCGCATTTGCCATGACTTCGCCATGGCTCTGCGAACATCATTTTATATAATTACTGAAGTTCACAAATTATAAAAACAATATTTATTAATAGTATATATTTACACATCAGAGTTAGTTTTACAAATTAGGGTCCCCATATAGAAAATAAAATTTTGAAATTGCTTACAAAATTAACGTTATTTTTGATTTTAAAACTTATGACTTTATAAAATCTATTCGGTTTTTTAAAAATAATTTTTGACTAATTAACTAAGGAAAGAAAGCGAAAGGAATTTATGACTTCGAAAATTTGAAAATTAATTTTAGTGGTTATGAGAGAAAATCTATTCAGTTTTTGAAAAAAATAATTTATGACAAACTAACTAACTAATGAAAGAAAGCGAAAAGAAATGAGGGTAAGAAAATTTTGAAAAATAATTTTAGTGGAAAATGTTTTACGTTACTTTATAAGTCAAGATTAGGATTTATGAAGTAAGAAATTTTAAAAAATAATTTATGACTAACTAACTAATGAAAGAAAGCGAAGGGCAAGGAAATGAGGGTAAAGAAATTTTGAAAAATAATTTTAGTGGTTATGAGAGAAATTTATTCAGTTTTTGAAAAATAATTTAGTGGTTATGAGATAAATTTACTCGGATTTCTTCTCTTCCTCAAGCTTCTTCTTTTCTTCGGGACTTTGTCCCTCAAGGGCTTTAGCCCTTTTTTCTTCCTTCATTCTTTTTGCAATCCATCTCGGATTCTTCTGTCTTCCTGCAGCAAGTGCTGCCAATTGTTTTTCAGTACACTTACGTTTAGGCTTAACTGGTTTCTCTTGTGTTGCAGTGAATCCTTCATCTGTTTTCTCTTCATTCTTTTTCGTCTTTCTTGTTTTCTGTGATGTTTTGAGTTCATGACCTTCGGTCTTGGAGCTAAGCTCCTTTAATATTTCTTCCTTTAATGTCGATTTCAAAGTTTCGAAGTCTGTCATAGTTTTATATTGGATAAAAATTTAAAATATTATTTTTTAATACTAATTAAACCATGAGCTTAAGCAGATCTGAGAGAAATTCAATAATCATTAATGATGCAAAAGGAATACAACATCCATTATATTATGTTATGACTGATAAGAATGGTAAAATTCAAGTTCGTAAGAGAAAGGTTCCATTAACTAATAGGTCAACTGAATCAAAACCTGTAGAAGTTAATGAAGAAAGTAAGGAGCAAGTTACTGAACCAGTAGAAAAAGAAAATGTAACCATTTATGAATCAGTAACGAATAAGAAACTCCTTGAGAAAATGTTAGAAGTTCTTGAACGCAGTACTGAATCAAATGATTTAAATAAAAACCCGGTAGAACCTCAAAAGGAAACAGAAGAGAATAAGCAATTTGTTTCTAACATTTCTGAACAAGTAGAAAAAGAAAAAATTATTACTCATTCGAAAACTCCATTAAGAAGAAGAGTAAGAGTTTTACATTAAATATTATTTTTTTTATCTTTAATAAAAATGGAGAACGAACAACTAAACGAATTCACACCAGTTGAGCACTATCATCAAATAAGAAGTTACTTTGATATAATTGATAATGCGATTCAGGTTGGTGATACTAATAGACGTTATGTACCCTCAAAAGATCCAGCGTCACCGAAAGACATTAATGATAACTCTTATACAACATTTAATATTAGTCCTAAGGGCGAAAATATGATCGATTTATATAATACTAATCTATTATTTACTTATAAACTTGCTACAAAAGTTGATGCTTCAACTATTCCAAACACAAACAATCCTGCTTTATGGCTCGGAGATGATGATACAGTTTATTTCGCAGGATCTTATCAAGTTCTTGCTAATGGTAGATCTGTATATTCCACTGATAATGCAATCTTTGAAGCATACGTAATATCGAATTGTGGAACAACCGAAACTGTTAAGAAAGTTGATGTATTCAGTAAAACAAGACATGCGGACGTATGGAAGAGAGTAAATACTGTCAGATCTGGTCAGGTTGTTGATTGTGGAGATAAATCTGCTAATTCTGAAATTAATGTCGAAATACCTCTCAAACTTCCTGTGAGGAAATTCTTACCATTCGAAACAATAAGATTTATTCCTGACTTTGCAGGTAATATTCAAATCAAAGTTAAGTTCACAAGTGATGCTTTACAAGTTTGTCCTCTTTCTGTTGAGGATTGCTTAATCACACCTAACAATGTTGCAAAAGTCGTAACATATCCTAAACTTACGAATCACTTCATTCCATGGTCTCAGGAGTTCACGATGATTACATTAGTGACTCAGGATTCATCGACAAAGGCTATAACAGTAACGACTGGGGTACAGAAATTAACAAAAGTTATGGCACAATTTACAGATTGCGCTGTTTTAGGTAAGAACTTTTCATTAGATCCTAACGTTTACGCTGAATTGGTGGAACATTACACAAATCAAGCTTTATGCTTCCCAATTAAGTTGATGGATTGGATGCCTATGGATGGTACAATTTCTGATAAAGCAGGATCGAAATGTACATTTACGA
>JALKBU010000461.1:0-38569 GCA_023091735.1 Trichomonas tenax
TAGTAAAAACTTTAATGTAATTCATTGGGTAGTATTTGAAATTAAATATTTTCATAATGTGGAACATTTTCACTATGTAATACTCCTTAATCTAACGTTTTTCAAAAATGAATGAAAAAAATTGAAAGTGTCTATTTTAACGATTTGCTCAATCAGTATTCATTATGTAATAATTATAAAATCCAAGTCATTATTCGAATTTTCTTTTCTTCCTCTTAAATGTTTGAAAAAATAAATCTTTTGTTTTCATCAGACAAATTGTTTCAGCATATTTGAGTCATTCTAACTAATAATATAAATAGTATCCACTAACTATGGAAAAATGATATTCAATTAAAAGCATGATAAATGAACTAATAATAAATTTCAATATATAATTTTCCTGCCGGATGAGCAGGATATGGTATTTTTGACATCACTATACCATGCATATCTTATAGAATGCATTTCATGGAATTTAAAATATATTTTTTTCGACAAAAAGAAAAAAATAAAAGGCATTTTAGGAGTCGAACCAATAGCACATATAACCTTTAGTATTAACTAAACCACTGCACCACAATTCACCATTCACCATTTTGAATCAATGGTGACACTAAAAATCTTGTTTACAGAAAGGTGACTCAAAAAGGAAAAAACGCACCAGCGCTGTTTCGAACAACCAAACTTTAATCAAAATTCCTGACACCCCCTGCTTTAGACCTGTGGCTAAAGTATTGTGAAACTGGGTATTTTTTTCCCAAAAAAATCCTCCTTCAAATCCTCATGAAGTGCATTGTAAGAGATATTACAAAGTATCTTAAGCCAATCTTATTCAAACAAATTCTTTGTAATACCTATAAAGATGCCAATAAAAAGCCTCATTTCTTAAATATCTTCAATCACTTGGTCTTTATGTCCTCTTTTTAAGGAAAACATGCGATACATTTCCATCCTGGTTGACATAAAAGCCTCTCTTTATAAATTTCTCGCAACGATAATATTTGTGAATTCAAATATCCGAAAGAAATTAAATTTATAACAACAACAATATATACATCTAATATAGATTAAACCAACAGATCATCGACAGTATAACAGATGGATGTTGGTGGAATCATTGGAAGCTCATATTCCTCTTCGTCCTCAGATGACGAGGAGAACCTCTCAAGCGATATATTTCCGTCCTGGTTAACGAGAGCGACAGCGCCCATGTTTTTCATCGAACAATAGTTTGTCGCTGAGAAAACAGTGAGACACACAGTGTGTCCATCGATGTCAACGAGGGATTGCTGGTACCCACCCTCGCAAGCTTCATGCGCACGAATTATTGAAGTCAAATTATTATCTTTCAAAAATATCTTTGTTTTGTCTAATGAATAGTTCTCTCCCAATCCTCTCTCTGAGGGTGTTGTCAATTGTCCTGTTTCGAGGTTCCTTGGATCTCCCCAAACGAGATCTGTTACGATTACACTTTCAGAACTTTTTGTAATGCTGAAGCGGTCTATTTCGCTGATGTCGCTCAAATGGTTGATGTGTGACGAGATTCCGCCATGAACTGCCAAGATTCCGGTTGGTAAAATCGCAGCTAAAGGTAAATACGGGAATGTAGACGATATGAGATTGAAAGTGAGGTTCCCCTCAATGTCACCGAGTCTCTGGATGCATTCATCAAGGAAACCGTAAATTCTGCAAATTTCCGTAAATTCGTGGTTGCCACGAATCAAAGTCACAAAATCCGGGTACAGAACCTTGAGGCACATCAAATAAAGTATTGTCTCGATGGAGTTCGTTCCTCTATCAACATAATCTCCTAAAAAGAGATATCTAACCTTTCTCGATGGTTGTCCATATTTATTGATAATGAAAACCAAATCTTTGAAATTTCCATGTAAATCTCCTACAACGACGTGATCAGACCTCAGATTCCTGACAATTGTCTCATCATCTTTTAATATATCCTTAAATTCATTTGTAAGAAGTTGTATGTCCTCAACACTCGGAAGAGGGATGAAACGCGACTGCAGAGAACGCTCTAAGTTCTCGCAGATCTCTTCAACAAACTCAATATTCATCACTTTTGTTTTTATATATTATTTAAGTAACTCACTTTTGAATCCAAAAAGTTCTTTATCGTCGTGATTAAAATTTTATGATATTTGGGTATATTATGACATAATATAACTGTTATTGATCAAAAATTGAAAACAGGTTTTTGGATGCGAATTCAAAATCATAAAAATAATTTGTCAAAAAATAAAACAGCAGCAGTAAAAATATTTATTGTTTATACCAGAGATCTAAAATATCGCATTTTTAAATAATAATTTTTTTTATCAAAAATCAAATTGTGTTATATATTAATTTCATTTAAAAATATGCGCTATTTTTTCAGCAATCATTCGATTTTCAATGCTATTTTATATATTTTCTATCTCTGTTTAATTCTGTTATTTATTATATGTTAATCCAGAATTTGCAATAAAAAAATTCAATGATCGCGGGATCATTTTTTGTTTTGTTTATCGACAAAAATAAACATGATAAACTATCATTCTATGGTATGGTTTATATAAATATACAATTTATTTTGATTTTTATTTTTCAACTCGTTTTGAAAATTGAAAAGAAAAAATGAATGACAATAAGAGAACTTTGCAACATTATTCTGACACCGAAAAGGATGATTTGATGATATAAACATTGAAAATTTAATGATTTTGATGAAAAATGGAATTGATTTACATTTGGTCTCTTTTCACTACTATCAATCCACAGATTTCAATGAAAAGTTATTTTTCTGAAGTCCATTTTGAGGCCTCCACCTTTCTAGAAAAACTGACATTTGTAAAGTGTCAGATTGACCATACTTAATGTTGTAAACGAACAGCTTTTAAAATCCAGGAGAGATGAAGCACTAATAAATCAATGACCTCTACAATCAACAGATAATATAGCCACTCAATCAATTACTTCCATTCTCAGAAAAGATCTTCATTTACTAAAGGATGTTGAGATACAAATCATGAAAGAAATTAGTCTGCACATATTCCCTATATATTTATCATTGCACAATACAATCATATCGTTTAATTAATCTATCTAAACACATCATTAGGATCTTGATTCAGATTCAATTTGTTTCAATACAATTGATATAAGCTTTCTACCATTTCAAACATACTAACATCATACTGTAGATTCCACCCCCAACCCTGGACTATATTTCAAATTTTAATATTCTCATCAATTTCATTCAACATTTCAAATTCACCTCATATTCATGCTGATGTTTCTTATGGTTGTTCTCTATCGATATCCACAAAATAAAGTCTTCCACTATAGTTATATTGTATAGATTCTAAAATTTACTTATTTTTTTTAGTCCAGATGTAGGAAAAGTAGGGTATTCGATTTAATTGAATGTCTTAATCTCATACTTTAGTAATATTCGTTGTCTGCTTTGAGTATGTCATTGATGTATTCTCATCATTATCTTAAAAAACAGTGCTTATTTTATCTGCATTTATTTTTAACATACATTTTTTGAGAAATCGACATAACACATTTACAATTGATTTTACCACAATGCGATATATCAAGAACTTCATAAAAGAACACAGAACAGGCAATATACGTTCATATTTTCAATCAGATAAGTTGCAAATCTTATGAATATATAATGAAACTCATATAGTGAGGTCCCCTGTCTGAGTACTATATAGCTGTGTATAACACGTGGTTACATTTTAAAGTTTGTCGTAGAGAATTGGTGCGAGGAAGTACGATAGAGATCTATCGTTGTACTTTTCCACCCTAATGAGGACGATAAGAATTTTTTCCCCTCTCTCATTTACATTATTTAATTTTTGATAAAAATCTTTTTCGATTCGATAATTATAAATGGTTTGGAAGTTTGATAACCCAAAACTTGACGAATAACATCTATGTCATCAGGATGAAGCAAATTCAGGAAAATTTTAGAATTTTAGACAATTTGAAATCTTAGAATTAAATGAGAATAAGAGAGAAAGTTGTAAAGAGGGTGAAGGTAATTTTTAAAATATAAATAAGGAAGTAACGATTTATTAAGAAATCCTAGAAAAGCGAACATTAGAAATCTTAGACATTAGGATAATTTCCAGCTGGCTTGATCTTCTTGACTGTCTGCTGGCCCTCTGGTGTTGATGGCTGAGAACCAACGATAGCCTGTGGCTCCGGTGGTGTGTACGGGACTGGCTGTGGGACGTTAGGGACGGAGATTGTCTGTGTCGCGATGAAGCGGTTTGCGTTGACCTCGTTGGCGACTGGCTTGCAGTTGAAGAGGAAGTTGTCGTCAGCCCACTTAGCTCTAAGTGGTGTGAGCTTGTCTATGAGTTCCTTGATGGCGGCGTTTGGACGGATGTTCTTTGGCTCGCACTTCTCGACATCCTTGAGGTGCTTGAGAGCCAAATCGATGAGACCGATGGCCATGCCGTCCTCGTCGTTCGCCTTCTGGTCCTTAGCGAAGAAGATGCATGTGTAGGCCTGTGTGATAGCGGAGAGCTGCTCGAGCCAGTGGATATACTGAACGTCGATGCAATCTAACGGAACTGTTCCCTTGATAGAGTCAAGAGCTGTTTGCATTGATGTGTGAGCAGCATAGCAGACCTTTCCAAGGGCCTTGTTTGGTGTGCCGTTAAATTCGCCCTTTCCTGCGATAATTGCGTAAGCCTGGCCGAGCATGAGGTTCATGAGCGAGTTAAGGATTGCTAGCTGGAACTCGATTGGTGCTGCGGCCTTATCGATGGAACGGCACCTATCAGAAGCGAGATATTCGAAAATGCCAGATGCTATCCTCAAATTGAACACAGCCTGCTCTGGGCGCTGCGCCTCGTAGTCCTCGAAGGCCATGTTAAGGTAAATGATACCTTTGAGCCAGATAATATGAAGTGTTTCGTTTTGGCAGTAATTTCCTGAGAAAGAGCGCTCGACATACTTCTGTGTAACGAGCGGTGACTGTTGCCACTGGAATTTAGTTTTCTGTGATGCCGTGATCTTTGGATTTGAAAGTTTTTCCTTTTCGATGGAAACGAAAAGCGGAAGATACTTTTCAATGTCTGCCAATCTTGTTGTGTAAGCCTGTCTGATCTTCAGGTGGTCAGCAAGCAAATCACGAGCGTTCTGTGCCTGAAGAATAATATCCATCTTCTCAATAGGCCATTTTTCGAACACTTGTTCGAGCTTCACGTTTTCTGTCCTCGATGTTGTCAATGTGAAGAGAGGAACTTTCTCAAGGAATCTAACATCCGCCGACATTTTTGCAAAAATGAAAAAAGTGACGGTTTTTATAAAATGTCACCGGAGAAAAATCTTTGTCGATAATTTCAATAAATTTGGACATTTTGTGCCATAAAGAGTCCATTTTTTGACCAAAAAGAGAAAAATCAGATCTGCTTTGAAATTCTGCATTTTTCGAAACTTGGTTTTCAAGTGATCTCACTTTGGCTCTAAACTTTCGTCGCTCCAAAAATCATTTTCCCAAAGTATATCTTGATCAAATGTACGACTTGGGATTATCAAAATTCTCACATAAACCTTGAGATATCGTTTAAACATCATCGCTGAAAGCCCATTACATCTCAATGTAATCCCGCATTCTCCAAAAAGTTCTTATTATTAATCACATTATTTCATCATCAATCATTCACATTTATAAATAATAACATAATATATCCATAAAAATATATAACTTTAAGATCATTCTATTGTTGTAAGATCATTATAACACAAATAATTTGAAATCAAAATATATTTATAAAATCAAACGCATAAAACTCTCAAATAGATAGAATAAAAGATAATATGAAGTAATATATTATTTATGAACAAAACAAACCGGATATAAAGAGAAATAACAAAAAATATGGGATTAAATATGCATTACTGTCGGTTTCAATGGAGGAAGTTTCAAATAATTCATGGAGCGAGGCGCACGACGACTTGTTGAAGGAGCATTTGGAGGAGCAATTGTTCCAATGCTGTTTCTCATCTTCTTGGCCCAAGACTTGATCTGCTCTTTTGTGTTCTGATCCTGAATCTCAATTGCCTTCTTTTTGCGTTGGATAATTTCACTTTGACGAACAGCTTGTGCTTTGATGGCCTGGCGCTTGTTTTCAGCCGCCTGCTCGAAAGTCTTCACTTCTATGCTATGCTTATTCAACAATAACTGCTTTGCAGAGTTATAATCTGCTTCCCATTTAGTCATCGCGTTTTGTGTTTCAGCCTCTTCCAGTTTGTCGCCAGTATCCTTAACCTTCTGGTATTCCGGCATTTTCCTTTGAACTAAAAGAATATCTTCTTGTCTACGAAGTTCTCGGAGTTGTCCAGACATGTGAGCATATCTCCTCCATCTGGATTCGCTCTTCCAGTCTTTGTCGAGGTTCTCGAGTTCAACTTTGTGCTTATTTTTAATCGCTTCGAGTTGATTATCAAGTTTCTTATTGAGTTCTTCAAGTTTTCCATTGATGATAAGGTTCTCTTTGGCATCATAGTTTTCTACTTTTTGGAGTTTTTGTGATAATTTTTCAGTTGCTTGTTTATTTTGATGTTTCGAATTTAAGTCAATTTGTTTTGTCTTTATTCTGTTTATCGCCGCTTTAATATGCTGTGCCTCGCTAACGAAGCCATCCCTTTCTAAAATAATGCACCTGTTTTCGAGATCTGCGATTGCTAGATTTACTAAACTCAAATCATCAGTATTAACATCTCCACCGACAATAGCTTTGGATGCATATTTCCACGCTTCTAACGCTCTGTCGTTATTTATTAAAGCGTTAATTTGCGAAACGGGAATATTATACGTTTTTTCAATTTTGTTTGATCTCGCTGAAGCAGCAGACTTAGATGAAATAGATCTCGAGTTTCGCGAAGCTCTCGATTTAAATCCTCGTCTTGGAGTGCTGCTTTGTTTCATTATAATGATTTTGTTTCTATTGGTCACCTTTATAAGGTTTTAAAAGTGTCAATCCTGTTGTTTCATATTTTTCTATTTTAGTGTGATTTTCTTTATCTATGTATTTTACAATATCCAAAACTATAAAATTTTTAACATTATATAGTTTTGGCATAGACAGTCCCAAAAAGTCGAATTGACTGAGTAACTCACCTATTTTCGGAATGCTGATGCATAGTATATGACCAATATCGCGTAATCTTTTGCAAATTCGAAATTATTTCCATAAAATACAAAACTAACATGTCATAAAAAACTGGCAAGTCTCCCGCCTTCGGCCTCTGACTTTGCCTAATTATTTCCGGTGCTAGCCCCGGGGATTACGCACGTTACATAATAACATGTTACATCTCCAGACTATAACTCTGACTATATACTAAAAAGTTTATAAAGTTATATGTAACAAATGTAACAAGATTATTACCGGTCTAAACACCGGCCAGAATATAAGGTTACATAGTTACACGTTACATCCGGAAAATAGGACTATATTTTAAAAAGTTTATATTGTTACATGTGTTTTGCGTCACCTTGTAAAGCATCAGATTGTCAGATTTTGAAAAAAGTGATATTTGATGTAAAGTGAAAAAATGTCAATAATTAATAAAGGAGGAATATCTATTTTAATTTGATGTGACATTGAAAGGAGATTTCGTGCTTTTTTGCTGTTATGTGCAACTACACCACACCCTGTAGCTGCACGCAGCAGCAAAAATGGACGAAAAGCACTTATGAAAAAAAAAGTATTTTATTGAAATAATTATCGATGCAAGCCGATATTTTTACTTTTTTAGCTGGTGAAAACTTAGGACCACACAGATTCAAGACACTCGCCAGCTAAAAGAGGCAAAAAAGGCTTCATCCTCGATTATAATAATAAGAAAAAAAAGCGTGCCATTAGTCCATTTTTGTTGATGTGAACAACCTTATTGTATATAGTGGTTGTACATAACAGCAAAAATGAATGAAAAGCACGCTTTTTTATTTCGAATTATATAGGCTTGTCTAAAATTGATAGGCAAAGTTGGCGAAACTCGTTTTTTAACTCACTGGATTAACTTTTTGCTAAGTTATTGAACCCCAATGTACAAAATCATGTTGTGCATGATATATTAAAGAATTAGCTAACAAAGTCTATATTTCATTAAAATATTAGATATATCTTGTATCAAAAACATTGATTTGCCATGATGTGCTTTACTCATTATAATATATTATATTCCCATTGTATAGCATTTTTATAACGTAAAATATGTTGTTGTCGATGATAAATAGGTAAATCTAATCACAAATATGCTTTTTTTTGGAAAAATGTATTCCAAGTATTCACACATAAGCTATGTGTGTTATTCTCCCAAAAATAATGACTCTTTTTGCGCGGCTAAATTTGACAAATTTATTAAATTGAGAAGAGTAGAGCAGGAAAATTTGAAAAGAATCATCATTATTTTTGGGAGAATAACACACAGAGCTTATGTGTGAATACTTGGAATACTTTTTTCCAAAAAAAAAAACATATTTGTGATTAGATTTACCTATTTATCATCGACAACAACATATTTTACGTTATAAAAATGCTATACAATGGGAATATAATATATTATAATGAGTAAAGTATATCATGGCAAATCAATGTTTTTGATGCAAGATATATCTAATATTTTAATGAAATATAGACTTTGTTAGCTAATTCTTTAATATATCATGCACAACATGATTTTGTACATTGGGGTTCAATAACTTAGCAAAAAGTTAATCCAGTGAGTTAAAAAACGAGTTTCGCCAACTTTGCCTATCAATTTTAGACAAGCCGTCACGGGTTAAAATATATATATATATAAATCTTTATAAATAAACAAATCTCTATTCATCTTCGTCATTATCTTTGTTGAACTCATCAAACAACTGCTTCATTTCAGCGCTTGGCATGTGGTGATGAGTTTTGCTGACGTAGCCATGCTCAAACAAGACTCTGGCGACCTTGACAGCGTTGAACTTGACGCAGTGCTTCATAGCGAGTTCCATGTCATCTTGACTACTCTCGTCAACGAAATACTTTGCCAGTTCAACATCATCGCCAAAACCAGCGAATTGGATTACATTGAGCTTATATCCATGTTCGTTCATGAGTTTTATTGCTTCGAGGCTTCTACATGAGACAGCAGCGAGAACTGGGTCAGTGAAAATTGAGGGTTGGAATTTTTTCCCAATTTTTATGTAGTGCTTGAGAAGGAGAACATATCCCTTTGAAGCTGCTGCAGAAACGTCACAATCATATTGAACGAATCTTGTACTGCTTCTGAGAGGCTCCGTGATGTAGAAATACACAGCACGAGTGTTAAATCCGTTGATCGCATCATTGATTGATGCTTTGAGTGTAGGATTAAGTGTTAAGATCCAATCAGCTATCTCATTCCTATGGAAAAGTATGGCTTTATTTAGGACATCACCAATTTCCGGGACTTCACGCTGCGTGATGTGAATCATTTCGAGATTTCCGCCCATAACAGCACATTCTGAGTCAAATTGTGTGAGCTGAGACCCATTCATCTTAAGGAACTTAAAGCACTCAATAGATTGATAAAGACAGGAGAAACTCAAAATCGAATATTGTTTTGGAAAATCTGTGAAATGAGAGAAAGCTGTTTCGATTTTCATGTTGTAGTCGAAGTGCAGAGCAGCAGATAACTGCACAAGCTTGTCAACATCGTCATTGAATATAACAGATTCGATGCTATCTTTTGGATATATGTTAAGTAATTTTTCCTCATCCATTCCTTTTATTTGATCTGTGCCAAAGTAAGATTCGTATGAAGTGCAAATATTGGCGCATAATTTGAAATCGTCCAGATGATATCCTCCGTGTAAGAAGACATATCTGGCCAAAATGATATTATTATGGACTAGTGTGTACGTTATTGGATAATGTTCTATTGAATTCATCATCGCGATATATAGCTTTCCATAAAACAGAAGTTTCTTTGGAAAACGTAACGAAAAGTATATAACAGTTAAGTAGCATTGTTCGAATTCATCTTGTTCGAAATTTTGTTGAATATATTCAATTATTTCAGGAATTAATTCATCATCTTCCTTCAATATCATAGATTCCATCTCATCGTACTTCACAAAGTATTCAGGGATCGGAATATCGTTGAATAGTTTCTGATATTGAATCTCTTGCATTTTTCCAAAAACTTTTTGAGAAATCTCCTGACATTGTAAATTGTTTTTGTCAAAAACTAAATTCTTGTCACTATAAACTTCACAAAAAAATGACATGTCATTTGTCAATGAATTCAAAATCTCATGATTTGCATCATATCGATGCTCAGTTTTATAACAAAAAGTGAAATCATTAATGAATACTTCTTAAATTACTCAAGAGGTTTTACCACCATAAAAAATTTTGAGCAAATTATGAATATCTTGGTGTTTAATTTTTTCACTATCTAACTTTTATTGAATAACAACATCTAGTTTAAAGTTATATTAATCAAAATTCAAAAACTCCTGAATTCGGTCAATTCGGCAGAGATTCAGTTTCAAAAAACTTGATTTTAGCTACATAGCATCAGCAGCTTAGTTCTGTAGGCCGAAGTATCTCGTGTCCAATCAAAATTAATAGCCAAAATATAAATAAATATTATGTGTATATTATTATTTTAGTAAACAAGAAATTAGTTAATATGATTTAGTTTGCATACCAGTATGGTTGTATTTGATATAAATATGAAATCAAAACTTTCAATCAAAATTGGAAATTTGGAATATTTTTTGATGCAAAGAAAATACTAAGGCAAATGTAACTTTGTGACGCGTCATGTGGTATTTTGAATATATTTATTGTCTAAATCGTTAATTTAAAATAAGAAAAAATAATTGATGAGTTTGTTGTATAAGTAGTAGAGGTTATGGTACCGAATGAGAATTCTGTCGGTAGAGTGTTGTGTTTCTAGGGATGTTTCCGTAGTCAATAATACGTAGATGAATTTTATTGAAGCCAAAGCACAATTTTCGCCGAAAGACCGAATTTCGGGGTTTTCGATACCCTGGATATATCAGTACTCCTCAACTCCTGATGCTTTTGGGACTCCTCGAGCGAGCGAATTCGGTATTTTGAAATAAATTGAGGGCTTTTCTATCGCCGAATCCTTTCTTGGCGATAGACTTTACAAAGCTTCGACGATAGATTTTGCAAAAAATCACCGAGTGTTTAATGATAAATATGAGAATGGTATGAATAATCATGCAGATTTGTCGATATATCCTCGGTTAAAATCAAAGATTTTTAATAGAAATTTTACAAAAAACAAGTTTTTTGCGAAATTTTTTTACCCCGAAACACCCGATTTTTTCATGCGGCGGTTTATTTGCCCTCAATTCGTCTATCGTTAACAATTATATGAGTAAAAGCTATGCAATTCGTTAAAATGAATTTTCGACGAAAGAATAGAATTCACCAATTGAATTTTTCGTTTTACGTGCAAATTTTAAATCGATTCCTGTCAGAAAACATAAATCTCAGACGAAATCAAATTCGAACATTTTCGACCAATATAAAAAAATTTTGCATAAAAAAATGGGAGAAGAATGTCCTTTAATTTTGAAGCCGACATATGTATATAATCCAACAAATGATTGGTATCAATGCAATGTGTCGTACGAGGAGCAGCAATTCCCAATAAAATGCGTTCCTCCGCGAAGTTGCAGGAACTTTCCACCAACTTTTTTATCTCCGTCGATTAAATCGTTCGGTCAGCTGCCTCCTGGAGGTCTCTCTAAGATGAAGAGCAGCTCTTCGATCGAGAAAATTAATGAATACGTTTTGAGCTTAAACCTTATTTCTACGTTTGAAGGATCGATTATATTCGTCAAGGAGCCCTACCAGATCTCTGCGAACATATCCATTCACGGCGAATCTCTTATTGGCTGGTTTCAGCAAAATTCGAATTTATTTTTCATAAAAGGAATCATCAACGCGAAAACGCATGAAGTAAGAATGAGCATTTTTGGGTCCTCTGAAGGAGTATACAAGAATATCTCAGGAAAAATCACTATTAACGACGGCACGCTTAATATTTACGGCTCACTTGGTAAATTCACGATATCATTAAATGCATCAGTAGATAAGTCGCTTAAGCCTGTTGAAGAGCCATCTTTATGCGGAAATTACATGGGATTCAAAGAATCCGAGACACAAGATCAGGAAGATTTATATTTGACCATTACATCAACAACAGATGGCTTTGTGCGTGCCGATGTTATTGATGGAAACAAAAATAGATTTGCCTTGGTTGGATGTCGCAGTGTAACAGAAAATGTAACGTTTTTATTGACAGAGCCTGACTGTAATCTACAATTCATCGGAGAAATCACAGGAAATAACAATGATTTAACAATCGTTGGAACATGGAAGGAAAATAAGCAGACAGGCTCGTTCTCGTTCCTGAAGTCCCAAAATTAGTACAATTCTAGCAATAATACGAAACTATTATTTGATTTTATTTGCAAGTGCGGAAAATCGACGTGTATTTTAATTTGTATGTATTAAACCTTTATTATCATTGAATGCTTATTCTTTTTGTTAATTGGAGAACTAACGAATATTTTTTGATAATATGTTTGCATATTTAATGATTAAATATGGAATGCCTAACGATCCTCTCGTAAATATTCGACTATTTTTTGAAACTTTTTGAATAAAGTGAGTATATGATTGCAGTAAGCGCAATTCTATTGAGTAAATAGGTTGTAAGAAAAATTCGAAATCATTTTCAAGATTGGGTATTTCGGTCTAAAGTAATATGGAATTAACTTTCTCGCGTATTAAGTTGTTTCTTTCTTGATAATAATTTTGGAGTTGAACTAATTTCTTGAAACGAATCTTAACAATCGCATCGTACAACTGCGAGTCCTGTAAATACTTCGGGTTCGACCTCACCATCTTCTCTGGATCTTCCCATTTATCTTTGAGATTCTTTGCCATCGCTTTGGCCTTCTTCTTACGTTCAGTTCCCCAATACTCCATCTTAGGCATAATAATCTTAAGAGCATTTTGGTAAGAAGTCAAAAGCTCATCATAAGTTTTCAGTTTATTGCGAATGGACTCTTCCAACTTTTCCGTTTCCTTCGTAATCGATTCATACTTCGCCAGCTCTTCGTCTATTGACGCTTGTAACTCCGGAGAAATTGTTTCAGCCATAATAAACTGACTTCAAATTAATTTTAAACATCCTAAACTTTTTTCTTTCAAATTTTTTATCATTTTTGAATCTACTATATAAATAAATGCAAATTAAATAATATAATTCGTTATAAAAATTTTAGAAATCCCAAAGATTTATATCAAAAAATGAATTTTTAGTCATGTTGTCTAAATAAAAAATTGATGTTTTGGTAAATAATTGCTAGTTGATATTAAGATAATTTTGGATATGCATTCACGAATGTTCTACAAATTGATGATTAAAAATAAAAAATAAGCAATTTTTAAATGAAGATATTTTAAATACTTGTATTTTTTGTCACTTCTCTTAGCAAAAAGTGAGATCTGCAGAAAATCATATTCATTAGAATCAAAAACAAACACGCAATCAAAATTTGTAAACTTGTTAATTTTGAAAAAAACGTATAATAATTTTGCAGGTAATGGCTGATAATCCTAAAGCCAATAACCTGAAAAACAGATTAATACCAAACCAGTCAGCACACATTCAGAAAGTTACGTTTGAGACATCTATCCATGGAGGAAGATCGATGTCTCGTTCTAGCAAATTGAAAAATCAAAATCCAAAACTCGTGCCATTGAAGCAAGATCAGGCAATCAAACCGCAGTACGCGAGGGAGCAAGGCGAAACTCTTGCTTCTTTAACGTCTCCGTTCCAGTTTGTCCAATATGCACGCAAAAATAATCTCGACGGTGATTTTGTTTACTTAGAACCACAAAATATCGAAGAGGATGAGAACAATCCAACACGTTTGCGCATTGTTCCTCCTTCAAAGATCAACAAAAACGACTTTTGGACAATTTCGCTCGCAGGATTGAGTCATGTTAAAAATTCAGTTGTGGACTTCATCCCGCTCGAGGACTGGCTCCGTTCGTGCGAACTCTTCAAGAAGATTATGAAGATTCCATTTTTCAAACATTATCATCAATGGAAAAACTTCACTGCTTGGAAGAGATCTGTTCTCCGCAACGAAATGAATACATCAATGTCGGCATTACGCGATCATTACTTCTTAGTTCACCCGATTTTACGTCCATCTTTCTTCCAAATTCAGAAAGAAATTCAATCACTTCATCAAATCAAGCTATTTAGCTTCCGCGGAAACAGCCTTTACACACTCGAAGAGTTTCAGCATCAAAGCGACCATTATTTGTCTGAGATCACAGAAAAATTAAATGGATTTATCGAAAGAGTTACGGAAATGGTCCAAGTAGCTTGCGACAAGACCATGAACACGTTAAGCAGTTTAACTGTTACTGATGGATCTGTCCAGACCTCGCCACTTGATCATTTGCTTTCTCAGTACGAAAAAGCGGCTCACCGCGGCGTCACGAACGCATTCGATAGCGGTCCATCGTTAACATTCACTCAGCGCGCTGCAAATCGTACAATGTGCGGAAAACTCGTTAAATTTATCAAATTAGTCGATGCTTGCATTGTCTCTGCCTTAAGGACAGTTTGTTTCAACTCATTCATCGAATTTTACTGCATTATCAGCAGCCTCCACAAACGCTCACTTAAATTGTTAAATTCTCCAGAAATGAAGCCACTCCCAGACTTAGTTCTCCCGAGCGAGTTCTCACGCGTCTTCCCCTCCATCAACCAGAAGGCGACAGAGTTCTTCGAGACACCGGTCTTCGCAGTCAACATCAACCTCGCTAAGGGCGTTGTCTGGACACCAAACGAGGGAACAGTCCTCAGCATCATCGACACAATCAGGAAAGATTGCTGCCAAGTTCTTTACAACGTTCCACGCTTAATCCTCAATCCAGCATTCAGGCAGTACATCTCTCCGGACGGCGCTAACGACAGAAACAAGAGCGACAAAATTCCAGCTCCTGATCTTAAGGCGATCATCGAGAGTGATAAAGTTTTCACAGATATCATCGATCATCAGAACAACGTCATCAGAGAGGCCTTCAAGAGTCTTCAGGTCTTCTCTGCCGACTTCAAGGAAGCCATCCAGATCTTCGAGACAAATGAGAAGTTCAACGCCAACTCTTATCTCGAGAACGGTATCACACCGCCAGAGCTCGGTGAAGCAATCAAGAAATACAACCGCGAAATCGAATACCTTACGACAATCCACGAAAAGAGCGAAGTCGGTTTGTTCAGCTGCTTCGCGAAGGAGATGAAGCAACGCTTCCAGCGCTCTCCAGTCGAGTGCCTCAACCAGATCAAGCTCACATTACCACTCATCACGCGCAAGTTATTGTCGGAGTTCTCGGAGAAGATCAGAACATCTCACACAAAGCTTTTTGCTCCAATCGACGATGTTTCATCATACGTTAACTATCTCAGTGCTTCAGAGCAGTACTTGAATGAAGGCGACGACTTCCAGCACAGAGCAGACGCCATCAGAGACTTCTACGCGATTGCCAACGACATTAATGTCACGATCACGCTCGACGAACAGACAGAATATCAGTCACTCCTCCCTGTCTTCGACGAAGTCAAGCGTGCCCTCAGCCTCGCAGGCGAAACAAAGCAGACACTCATGCCAAAGTTCACACAGCAGCTCGAAAAGCTCATCGCTCAGTTGCACTCCAATGTCCTCGATGTCGCCCAGTTCTCGCTCGATAAGAGACTCGGCGATCCAAAGACAACAATCGATGAGGCCAATGCATTCCTTAAGGATGTTTGCGCTCGCCTCGATGTTGTCAAGACAGCATCCGATGATTACCACAGATATCAGAAGGCTATGAACATTCCAGTCACAAGATTCGAGGATGTCGAAGAACTCACAAAGGAGATCACACTCAAGAAGCTTCTTTGGGATACAAAGCAGAAGTGGAAGCAGCTCACAGAGGAATGGTCCAACAAGCCGTTCGCTACAATCAACCCAACAGCAATGGGCGAAATCATCCAGGAATACCAGCTCAACGTTACAAAAGTCGTCAAGGGTCTTCCCGGCAACGTCGTTGCTGCTGAGCTTAAAGTCTCTATCACGGACTACGCAACACTTCTTCCAGTTGTCACCGATCTCAAGAACCCAGCTCTCAAGAAGAGGTTCCTCGAACAGATCACACAGCTTCTCGGCTGCAACATATTCGGAGACGAGCAGTTCAAGTTCGGAAAGCTCTTCGAACTCAGAGCGTTCAACTACGTCGAACAGATCAGCGCCATCAGCTCTCAGGCGACAAACGAGCAGGCCCTCCACGATATGCTCCAGAACGTCCAGAAAATGGTCAACAAGCTTGTCTTCATCACGACACAGTCAAAGCAGAACAGCCACGCGTACATCTTCGGTGGCTTCGACGACATCTTAACACAGCTCGATGAAGCACAGTCAATCGTTTCCACAGTCAGATCATCCAGATACATCGCTGCTCTCAGAACGCAGGCCGATGAATGGGCCAGACAGCTCAGATTGTTCAGCTCAACACTCGAAGCACTCATGACATGCCAGAGAGGTTACGTTTATCTTTCTAACGTTTTCTCAACAAGTGATATCCAGAGACAGCTTCCACAGGAAGCAACATCATTCTATCAGGTCGAAAAGATGTGGCTCCAGATGTCAAAGGATGCTCACGAAAACGATCCATCTGCATTCAAGTTCTGCACAAACCAGAAGATCCAGACAGACTTAGACAACGCAAACAAGTCCCTCGAACAGATCCAGAAGGCTCTCGAGAACTTCTTGGAGACAAAGAGAATCGCATTCCCACGTTTCTACTTCCTTTCCAACGACGACTTGCTCGATATCCTTGCGAAGTCGAAGAACCCAGAAGCAGTTCAGCCGCACCTCAGAAAGATCTTCGAAGGCATTTACAAGCTCGAGATCACAAACGCCGATGGCTTCCAGACAGCTGTTGCACTTATCTCCGCAGAAGGAGAGTCTGTTCCACTCAGGACAGGCGGCGTCAAGCTCCAAGGTGCCGTTGAAGCATGGCTCAGTGCTGTCGAAGAAAACGCACAGCGCGCTCTCAGAATGCACACAAAGAACGCTTTGCACTCATACGAAGAGTCAGTCAGAGAGGACTGGATCCCACAGCAGCCGGGCCAGATCGTTCTCTCAGTCACACAGATCGACTGGTGCGAGAGAGTCGAAGCTGCTCTTCAGTCAGGAAATCCAGAAGAAGGCCTCATCGAAGTCAACAAGGAGACAGAGGATAACTTGGCAACTCTCGCTAAGTTCGTCAGACTCGATTTGTCTGACTTGGAGCGTACAAAGATTTCCGCTCTCATCACAATGGATGTCCACAGCCGTGACATCATCTCCGACATGATCAAGATGAAGGTCTCCAGCATCAACGACTTCGAGTGGTTCAAGCGCCTGAAATACTACTGGGATGAAGTCAATAAGGAGGTTGTCGTTCACCAGACAAACACATCGTTCAGATACGGCTACGAGTACCTTGGTTGCACACCACGTCTCGTTATCACACCACTCACAGATCGCTGCTACCTCACACTCACAGGCGCTTTGCACCTCCACCTCGGTGGCTCTCCAGCAGGTCCTGCAGGCACAGGCAAGACAGAGACAGTTAAGGATCTCGCTAAGGCTCTCGCTATCTTCTGCGTCGTCTTCAACTGCTCTGATACAGTCACTGTCTTCCAGATGTCGACATTCTTCAGAGGTCTCGCACAGGCAGGCGCATGGTCTTGCTTCGATGAGTTCAACCGTATCAACATCGAAGTTCTTTCCGTTATTGCGGAGCAGTTCAACTGCATCAGACTCGCTCTATGCGCAGAGCAGAAGAGATTCGACTTCGAGGGTCTCAACATCGCTTTGAACCCAAGAGTCGGCTGCTTCATCACAATGAACCCAGGTTACGCTGGTCGTACAGAACTTCCAGATAACTTGAAGGCCCTCTTCAGACCAGTCTCTATGATGATTCCAGACTACACACTCATTGCAGAAATCATGCTTTACTCACAAGGTTTCCAGGAGGCCAAGAGACTCTCTCAGAAGATGACAAAGCTTTACAAGCTTTCATCAGAAATGCTTTCGCAGCAGGATCACTACGACTTCGGTATGCGTGCTCTTAAGTCCGTCCTCGTCATGGCTGGCTCTCTTAAGCGCTCCAATCCGGATGTTTCAGAAGATCTCACACTCATCAGAGCCATGAGAGACTCCAACCTCGCCAAGTTCCTCAACGAAGATATTCCACTCTTCAACGGTATTGTCTCTGACCTCTTCCCAGGCGTCGAAATCGTCGACAAGATGGAAGAGTACCTCACAAGAGCGATCAAGGAGACAACAGAGGGAATGGGTCTCCAGGCAACAGACTTTGTCATCTCAAAGGTCGCTCAGTTGCACGACGCCATGAGATTCAGACACGGTGTCATGCTCGTCGGCCCAACATGTGGTGGCAAGTCCACTGTCATGCAGATCCTCGAGAAGACGAACACAATGCTCAGTGACACACTCACAGACTACGACCCAGTCGAGCACTACATCATGAACCCGAAGTCTCTCACGATGTTCGAGCTGTACGGTGAACAAGATATGGACACGCAGGAGTGGAGAGATGGCCTTATCGCCATCATCTTCAACGAGTGCGTCGAGAAGACAGAGCGCGAGGAACAGTGGATCATTTTCGATGGCCCAGTCGATGCACTTTGGATCGAAAACATGAACACAGTTCTTGATGATAACAAGCTTCTTTCTCTCGCCAACTCCAAGCGTATCAAGATGACACCATACATGCACTTGCTCTTCGAAGTTCAGGATCTTGCTGTCGCTTCTCCAGCTACAGTCTCAAGATGCGCCATGGTTTACGTTGACCCAGAAGGCCTCGGCTGGCGTCCGTTCTGCGACACAGCAATCGAGCAGAGAATTAAGCCGCTCCTTCTTAAGAACGAAATCCACGTCCAGAGGTTCAGAGAGCTCCTTAACGCTTGCGTCGATCCAGCATTCGCCTTCCTCAAGGAGAACTGCAAGCTCGGCAACAAGTGGGTCCCGATGAACTTAATCTTCTCTCTCTTCAACCTCTTCGAGTGCCTCATCTCCGAAGCAGTCGACAAGAAGGAGATCAAGCTCGATCCAATCGAGTCAGATCCAGAAATCATCAGAGTTCTCAGCTCATTCTTCGTCTTCGCTTTCGTATGGTCATTCGGCGGCCACGTCGCTGCTGCTCAGCGCCTTCAGTTCGATACGTGTGCAAGAGATATCTTTGTTTCTATGACACCACTTCCCTCCCGTGGCACATTGTTTGATTACAACTACAAGTGCACGTCCAGAGAGTGGGTTCAATGGTCCGAATTGCTTCCGCAGTTCGAGTACGGAGCACCAAAGAAGGGCGACGACGATGATGAAGATGATGGAAAGAAAGGAGGAAAAGTTAAGTTCCACTCACTTCTTGTTCCAACAGTCGATACAACAAGGTTCTCGTATCTCCTCAAGTTGCTTATCAAGTACAATCACGGCGTCTTCTTAAGAGGTTCGTCTGGTGTCGGTAAGTCAGTCATCATCCAGCGCGCTACAAAGGAGCTCGATCAGACAGGCGAATACTACAACATCTCCTGCATCTTCTCAGCCCACACAACATCGAAAGCTACACAGGAGATGATCGAGTCCAAGCTCGAGAGAAAGAGAGGTGTTGCTATGCAGCCTCCAAGTGGAAAGAAGGGCATCTGGTTCATCGATGATATCAACATGCCAGAGCCCGAGTGCTACGGCAGCCAGCCTCCGATCGAGTTGCTCAGACAGTTCCTTTCCATGGGCGGTCTCTACAGCCGTCCATCTCTCCAGTGGAACGATATCAGGAACGTCACATTGATTGGCGCGGGTGGCCCAGATGGTGGCTCAAGAACACCGCTTTCTCCACGATTCCTCAGATTCATGTTCAACTTGGAGCTCACGCCACCAGATGATTCAACACTCTTCAACATCTTCAACTCCATCCTTCAGCCATTCTTCGCAGACTTCAACGAACAGATCAGGAACATGGTCGAGAGAATCGTCCATGGCTCCGTCGATGTCTACTCCGCTGTTGCCCAGAACTTCCTTCCAACACCAGACAAGTCCCACTACGTCTTCAACCTCAGAGATCTTGCGAACGTTATCCAGGGTCTCATGAGAGCTCGTCCGGACAACATCCAGTCTCCAAACCTCCTCCAGAAGATGTGGATGCACGAGAACGTCAGAGTTTACTCTGACAGACTTATTTGCGTCGAAGATAGGAAGCAGTTCCAGGATATCCTCGCAACGACAATGAAGAAGAAGATCGGTAACGATGTTTCCGCTGATGATGTATTCGAGAGCCCGTTGATCTTCTGCGACTACATCAGAGGCTTCGTTTCAGACTCTGAGAGGTTCTATGAAGAGCTCCCAACATATGAAAAGGCCAGAACAGTCCTCGAAGAGTACTTCACGGATTATCAGTTCTCAAGACGTTCACAGACAGATCAGATCCTCTTCTTCGATGCCGCTATTCAGCACATCTCCAGAATCTGTCGTATTCTCAGGCAGCCGAAGGGCCACTGCGTACTCGTCGGCGTCGCAGGTACAGGCAAGAGAACGCTCGCTAGATTCGCATCATTCGTTTCAGAGTGCGAACTCGGCGAAATCGAAGTCACAGACCACTACACGATCGAAAACTTCAAGGAAGATCTCCAGAGCTTTTATCAGAAGTGCGGTGTCGGTGGAAAGAGAATTGCTTTCGTCATCTCAGATACACAACTCGTCAACGATGAGTTCCTTGAAGTCATCAACAACGTTCTCAACACAGGTGAAATTCCTAACTTGTTCTCACAGGAAGATATGGATAAGATCTGCAACGAAATCGTCAGCTATGCAAAGCAGATCGGAGAAAACGAATCTCGCGAGAATCTCATCAAGTTGTTCTACGAGCGTGTCAGAGAGAACTTCCACGTCGTCCTCACAATGTCACCAGTCGGCGACAGCTTCAGACACCGCTGCAGAATGTTCCCATCTCTCGTTTCTTGCTGCACAATCAACTGGGTCGACACATGGCCGGATGAGGCTCTTAGACTCGTTTCTAAGTCCAGATTCCAGGAAATCACAGATGTCCAAATCGAAGACTTCGCATCGAAGTTGTCCGATATTTCTGTGTTCATCCATTCCAAGGTCGAAGAGTTCTCATACAGGATGAAGAACGAACTCCAGAGAACATACTATATTACTCCAGCTTTGTTCATCCGATTCATCACATTCTATCAGCAGCTTCTCGAGCTCAGACAGGCAAAGCACCGCCGCGGCATCAACAGACTTGAAGGCGGTGTCCAGAAGCTTTCAGAAGCTAACGCACTCGTCGAGAAGATGCAGGCACAGCTTTCTAAGATGGAGCCTGTCCTCGCAAGTGCTGCCAAGGCCACAGAAGAGATGCTCGTCAAGATCAAGAAGGACCAGGCTGAGGCAGATAAGATGAAGGAGATCGTGTCTGCTGAAGAAAAGGTCGTCTCGAAGCAGGCTGAAGAAGCCGAACAAATGGCTGCTGAAGCTCAGAAGGAACTCGACCAAGTTCTTCCACTTCTTGAGGAAGCTACAGCACAGCTTAAAGGTCTTTCTAGATCAGATGTCGCAGAAGTTAGACAGTACTCCGATCCGCATATCGCCGTTAGAACAGTTATGGAAGCCATCTGTATTCTCGCCGAAGTCGAACCAACATGGAAGTCCGCCGTCACACTCGTCTCCGATCCTATGTTCATTTCCAAAATTTCGACGAAGTATTCGCAGGATCATCACGTTCCACCAGCAATTCTCAGGAAGCTTCAGCCATACGTCGAAGACAACCCGAACTTCCAGCAGGAAGAAGTCGGCAGAGTTTCCAGAGCCGCCAGATCTCTTTGCATCTGGGCAACAATCCTCTACAAGTACGAAGATACATTCAGAAAGGTCGAACCAAAGCAGCTGAAGGTCGCTGAAGCCACCGCAACACTTAAGGCTGCTAAGGACGCTCTCAAGGCAAAGCAGGACCAGCTCGCTGAGATTGAGGCCGCTCTTGCCGCCTACAAGAAGCAATATGACGACTCCGAGCGTGAGAAGTCCAGACTCGCCGCGGAAATCGCCAACACACAGGCAAGACTCAAGCGCGCAGGCAAGCTCACTGTCGGCTTAGCTGACGAGAGAGTGAGATGGTCCGAGCAAGTCGCAATCATGGAGAAGGACGTCATCTTCATTCCAGGTGACTCCTTCCTTTGCGCCGCCATCTTGATCTACTTCGGCCCATTTCCGGCCCTCTACAGAACGGAGCTCCAGGAGATCATCATCCAGAAGATCACAGAGGCGGGCGTCAAGCTCACAACACCGTTCTCGTTCGCAGACTCTATGGTCGATCCAGCTGTCATCAGAGATTGGCAGTCAATGGGTCTTCCAAACGACTCCACATCCATCGAAAACGCCCTCATCATCACGCAGGCTCCGAAGTCCGCTCTCATCATCGATCCGCAGAACCAGGCGACGGTCTGGATCAGGAACATGGAGAAGGACAAGCAGTTGGTCACTCTCAAACCGAACACGCCAAACTTCTACAGAGTCATCGAAGGCGCCGCAAGACTCGGAAATCCAGTTTTGCTCGAAGACGTCCAGGAGACACTCGATCCAGCGCTCGACTCATTGCTCATGCGCAAGTACTACAAGCAGGACGGCAAGCTGATGGTCAGAATCGGTGATAGAGCCATCGAAGTCGACGAGAAGTTCGCCTTCTATGTTACAACGAAGCTCACGAACCCGCTCTACATGCCAGACATGTTCGTGAAGGTCTCTATCGTCAATATGATTGTCACGCAGACAGCTCTCGAAGCACAGAGCCTTTCGCAGGTTGTCGGTCTCGAGCGCCCAGAGCTCGAAAAGCAGAAGCACGACTTGGTTATGTCCATCACAGCGGACAAGAAGATGCTTGTCGAGATCGAAGACAAGCTTCTGGAACTCCTTAGAAACGCCGGCGACAAGATTCTCGATAACGAGGAACTCATCAACACAATCGACGAAGCCAAGAAGAAGTCACTTGAAGTCAAGGAGAGAGTTCGCATCAGTGAAGAAACTGAAGTCGAAATCAACCAACTCAGACTCGAGTACAAACCAGTCGCTGTTCGCTCTGCCATTCTCTTCTTCGTCGCAGGCGATATGGCGGCCATCGATCCTATGTATCAGTACTCCCTCGAGTTCTTCAGGGACCTCGTTGAGCACTGTATCAAGACCGCTCCAGAGTCAGAAGATCACCTCGGAACGCTCATCAACTTGATCACATATTCCACGTATGTCACCGTTTCCCGTGGCTTGTTCGAAAGACATCGCTCACTCTTCGCGTTCTCAATGTGCTGCAGGATCCTCAGAAACGAAGGCAAACTCACAGAGCAGGAGTGGGATCTCTTCATCAGAGGTCCACCGCTGATCGATAACCAGAACGGCAATCCACTTCCGAAGTTCATCTCCGATGCACGCTGGAACGAATTGTACTCCCTCGGAAAGATTCTGCCACAGTTCCAAAACGTTCCTAACACAATTTCTAAAGATCCAGAGGCATTCTCAGACTTCCTCACATCCGAGAGCACAACGATCCCAGACGCATTCATGAAGAACCCAGCTCCATTCCACAAGCTTCTGTTCTTCAAGACGGTCGCCATCGACAGACTTCAGTATGTTATGCTTGACTTCATCCAGGAGAACCTCGGCGAGGACTTCACTAGATCTCCAGCATTCGACTTGAAGGAGTCCTACAAGACAACAAAGAACACGATGCCACTCATCTTCATCCTTTCACAGGGTGCAGATCCAAGAGATCACCTTCTCAGACTCGCCACAGAGCTCCAGATGGACCAGAGACTCAAGATGCGTTCTCTCGGTCAGGGACAGGGCCCAGAGGCAGAGAAAGCCATCCAAGCAGGAACACAGCGCGGTGAATGGATTTACCTCCAGAACTGCCACCTTTCTCTCAGCTGGCTCCCAGAACTTGAGGCAATCGTCTCCAATCTCAAGGCAGACGAGTGCCACAAGGACTTCAGGCTCTTCCTTTCTTCAATGCCAACATCTGGATTCCCTGTTTCCATCCTTCGTAACTCCATCAAAGTCACAAACGAGCCACCGCGTGGTATCAAAGCACACCTCGAGAGGCAGCTCGGATCATTGCAGAACGATCAGTTCGAAGGCTGCACAAAGCCAAGGCCATGGAAGAAACTTCTCTTCGGCCTCACATTCTTCCACGCTGTCATCCAGGAGAGAAAGAAGTTCGGCCCACTCGGCTTCAACAAAGTCTACGAATGGACCGAGACAGACTACTCTGTGTCTGTTTCTTACCTCAGAATGTTCCTCGACGAGCAGCCAACAATCCCGTGGGACGCTCTCAGGTTCTTGACAGGCGAAATCATCTACGGAGGCAGAGTTACTGATGACTGGGATAGGCGCTGCATGATGTCCATCCTTTCAAAGTACTACTGCCCAGACATCCTCGGAGAGGGATACTTCTTCTCACGCGGCACAGTCTACTTCGCTCCTCCGGCGGAAGACTACCAGAAGATGATGAACTACGTCAACCAGCTTCCATTCAACGATGACCACGACATCTTCGCTATGCACGCTAACGCAGAAATCGCCGTTAGACGCCGCATCTCAGAGCAGATGATCAAGACACTCCAGACATCCAGCGGCTTTGTCGCTATGTCCGGATCCGGCAACGACGCTGTTCTCCAGCTCGTTAAGGATCTTTCCGAGAAACTTCCAGTTCTCGGCGACCCAGCCAAGATGAACGAATGCCTTCTTGAGGAGAAGAACGGCTGCCTCGATCCACTCACTGTCGTTCTCAAGCAGGAAGTCGAAAGATTCCAGAAGATGCTCAAGAACATTGCGGACTCTCTCAAGGAGCTCGATAAGGCCCTTAGAGGTTTAGTCGCGATGTCTCCACTGCTTGAAAACGTTATGCAGTCACTCTTCGTTAACAAGGTCCCAGATTCATGGGCAGCGTATCCATCTCTTAAGCCTCTCGGTTCGTGGTTCGCCGAACTCGTCAAGCGCATCGAGTTCTTCAACACATGGATGCAGCAAGGCAACCCAACAAGCTTCTGGCTCACAGCATTCTCATTCCCGCAGTCATTCCTCACCGGCATCCTCCAGAGACACTCCAGAGTCAACGAAATCCCAATCGATAACCTTTCATTCGAGTGCGAGGTCGTCAACGAAGAGCCACAGGCATTCCCAGGCACGGGCGTCTACATCCACGGCCTCTTCTTCGATGGCGCCAAGTGGTCCGTTCCAAACGGCACAATCGATGAGCAGGATCTCGGCCAGATTTATACAGAGGCCCCATGGATCCATCTCAAGCCAACGAACAACAACAGCCAACTCACAAGCTCATACTACCAGTGCCCGATCTACATCACAGCGCAGAGAGAAGGCACACTTTCGACGACCGGCACATCAACAAACTTCGTCGTCGCAATCCCATTACCAACCAAGCAGTCGCCAGACCATTGGATCCAACGCGGCGCTGCACTCCTTGTTGCAACACCTGAATAAATTATTTTTGATATTTTTTTATAATCACAATTCTCAAATCTTTGGGCAATAAGGTTGAAAATCTATCAGCAAAATCTGATTTTGATTAGATTTTAATATCATTTCAAAATATGTTGATAATTATTACGAAACTAATTATTATATTATTCTTTTTTGCACAACTTCTAGATCATATTATTCGTTTTTTCGATGATAAAAATCGAACTATATTTGAGAAGCATGAAAATATCAAATTTAATATAAACATAAAATAACATGGTAAAATTAGGCAACAAGTTGTGGCAAAGAAACCTTTGGATGATTTCCGATACAAAGGTGCTTAATGAGTCCTGTGTTCCTTAAAATGTGTGATTTAGTGACTTTTCCTTTTGCACTGACCAATTTGATCTTGCCAAGGATCATAGATCCTGTTGTATAGGTTTCTTTACTGATCAGTTTGACTAAATCACTCACATCCGCTCTTTTTTCAGGTGATGTCTGGAAAGTCAGTTTTAGGATGTTGTGGAACTCTTCGGACACGAAATAAGGCACTCTCGCCAATCCATACTGCGTCATATTCTTCCAAAGAATATCATCAGTATAAGGAAGCTCTTCGTAAGCGATATAATAAAGGGTAATTCCCAAGGACCAAACATCGGCTTTGAAAGAGTTATACGGCACTTTTCTAAGAATTTCAGGCGCCATATAATATTTTGTACCGAAAAAGTGTTCACACGTTTCATCGAGACATTGGGCCATTCCAAAGTCCGATAATTTGATCCTTCCGTACTTATCTACCAAAATATTTTCCGGTTTGATGTCATGGTGAGAAATTCCCATAGAATGCAAATAATTAAGCGCTTTGATGAGGTCGTAGCAAAAAACGAGTCTTTCTGCTATTGTTGTCTTGTGATTTTGTAAACATTGCTTAATATTTCCGTAAATGCAATCTTCAAGAATCAAAAAGAAGCGATTTTCGTCGTTAAAGAATTTGAACACTCTGATGATATTCGGATGATCTATCTGTACCAATGCGTCTAATTCGTGTTTGAACGACTGCTGTTGAGTAACAACCTTGCAAACGAATGTTTGGTTGTAAACAAACGAATAAACTCTATAGCACGATCCATATCCTCCCTGCCCGATCTTTTCCTGGAGGAAATAGTCATTCTTCATTAAAATATCTTTTATCTCTTCTTCAGAAGGAATTTCGCTTTTCATTAAAAAATGAACAAAATGGTGAAGAGAATAAATTTCACTTTTTGTTGTAATTGTACTAGAAATCACACAGAGATCAAAACAATAGCATTAATTGTTGCTCTCAATTTTTCAACATTTTAAAATCACTCGATAGGATGAATTCAATCCAAATAGCACAAAAATAATTTCGGCTTAATTGTAATGCATTTAGGGAAGTATGCAGTATTGTAACAACTCAAATAAATATTTTGTGAGGGTACTTTGAATGAAATTTGAAAGAGCACATTGAAATCATTCAAATTGTGTTTACTTCGAATTATTGATATCTTATACAGAACAAAGCAGTGATATCCAATATATTTGATCGTAATTGGCCGCACAATTCAATGGAGAATGGCAAAATTTAATTCTTTGAATATTTGATTTGTTTTTATAATTTAATACATCGTCGGATATATAATTTGTTAACATTTTTAAGTGCTATTATTGCTGCACATCACTAGTTAAGCAGTTTTCACAATACAATTCACGGTTTTTCTCTTAGAATTTTTGAGATAAATCGAATTTAAATTATGATAAAACTCGCATAAATCTGATGGAGTCATGAATATAACAATAAAATTTTTAAATTATCGAAATTTTCAATCGAACACAAATTTGCTACAGGCATTGAAATTATATTTTTTGGTGCCTGAAATCACAATTCTTGTATCATTCAAATTTGAATTTAACCGCCTCTTTTCTAATTTTTTTGCAATTTTTTTCTCTCAATTTTTTTAATAAAAAAAAGGGTTTGTTTATTAAATTATGGGGGTAATGGCTGTTGAAGCCTGACGCATGTCAATGGCAGCGTGACGAGTAAAAACATCAGTTTTCCACCTGCTCACAGACTTTATTGTAAAATCTAGTGGGCGGCGCCCTTTCGAAAACTGTGTGTAATGTAGTTATTGTCATGAAACAGAGTTTTGAAGGTGTCTTTAATTTTCGCTTTGTATGTCGCTGCAGTAAGTGGGAAGATTTTATAATTTTTTGACACTTTTTTCAATGTCACATTATGTGATGTTTAAGCCAACAAAAATGACTATGGATGTGGGGCATTCGGAGTGTTAGTAAGATAATTTTCGTAAGTTTTCAATAAAGAGGAATACGTTTGTCGACTCTGAAAGACAATTTTCGGTGACTTCTGCAATAGAACTCACTAAAGCATTAAAGTCCATTTGAAAAGTGAAAATTGAAGGGCGTCACTTTTTGAAAAATTAATTCTGGAATTCAAATATAAATCTGCCGTGTTTCTAATTTTTCGAAAAAAATTCTCTCAATTTTTTCAAATAAAATCAGCCGTCATTGAAATTCATATATATTCAGGTTGTTTAGTATAATTTAAGTAATTTTTCTCATATTTTTCGAGCGTCACTTTTTGAAAAAATTTAATTTGTACAATGATTTTTGTTGTCTGCAAAATGTCAGTATTCAATTTTTTAATTTCCCAAATGCTTCAACGAGCAGCTTCATAATCAGTCCTTTTCTTGCTAAGCTAAGCGACAGTTTTCTCCTTACCTGTAGCTGATTCATTCCCTTCCAAACAGTCTCCGGAGCTGCTCTTTTCAGTCCTGATTAGATCTAAGATTTGAAATTCTTTAACAGCAATACATATGTTTTGTTGTTTCTTATGAATTCACACTCCGTTTTTAATATAATGATAGTACAATAGATTCAATAATTACATTTTTTCCCTACAATATTTTTCAATTTGGTAAAATATATCGAATCAAACAAAGTTAAATTTATAGAAATCAGTGAAATACTATTTAAAATAGATTAGTGGGTAATATACATTCATATTCCGCAATTTTAATAATTAAAAGCAATATATCAAAAAAATAGACTGATTTGTTTTGCTAACCACTTTCATTTATCATTTTCTGTTAAATTAAGTTCAAAAGCACTTATATAACTATAATAACAAGCTTTTTATGATTGAAGACATGTAAAATACAATATGACACGTATAATTGAATTACGTGACAAAATTTTATCAAGTCGAAAAATCATAATTTTTTCTTTGCAAAATAGAAATTCCAAGAAGCCCTTTGGGTAGAATAAAAGAAAATAAGATTTTAAGTTCGGGGATTCGTTTAATTATGATCATGATATCTTCTGTAAGCAAGTAATAAGGCTTCCAGTCGAATTCTATGGTATAGCATTTCATGGACAGCAAGGTCCGGCTAGAATTACTGTGTTTAAGCTATTTAATCAATGTGTCAATAATATACGCATCTAGCTAAATACAATATTAGTGTTGAATATTTTCAATTCCATAATTTTTAAAAACATTCAATTAATTAAACTTTACTAATTCATGAGCTTTCAGTGACAACATCGCTGGACTATACCTAGACATTTCGCTAATGAGTGAAGGTCTATAATAGCCCTCATCAAAATTTGGCTTTAAACCTTAAAAATTTGGTGAAAAAAGACGATAGACTAAATTTGGAGAGCTCTCCATGAGAATCATCGACATAGAGTCCGACCTGCTCTTCTTATCGGTCTCGGTGGCTCTAGTAGACAGAGCCAGTGCAGACTCGCTGCTAACATCAATGAAATGCAATTCTTCCAGAGTATAATCACTAAGGGATACGAGGAGAGATTTCCATGAAGATCTTAAGAATGTAATGGACTTTGCAGCCATCCAGTAGAAGCTAACAGTCTTCTTCTCTGATACACACATCCCTCTGGAGTCATTCGTTGAAGATGCTCTTTCCATCCTTACATCTAGTTTCGTCCTAAAAAGCCTGCGGAAGTTGCAAAGAGAAAGATCGTCCAGGCGCCACAGAACATCTTCAGCCTTTACCTCCAGCATTTTAGTGAAAACATGCACATCGTCTTCTCCACGTCTCCCGCTTGTAACACCCTTAACAGAATCCGTATGTTCCCACCATTCGCCAACAACAAAACAACCGGCTAGTTCAAAGAATGGCCAAAGCAGGCTCTTCAGGCTGTCGCAGAGAACATCTTGAAGGATGTTGAGTTCAAAAACGAAGCCGCAAGAAATGCTATTATTTGTTCATTCGTCGAATTCCACGCTCTAGCTGATGCTCAATGCAACAAGATGCAGATGCTGCTTAAGCATTCATGGTGTTCGTCAAGAACTACAAGACATTGCTATCACAGAAAGAATTTGAGATCACATCCAAGACTACATTGAAATCCATTTCCAATAACTTCTTTTCCATCACCAAACATAGCAGTTTTAGCTGCTTCATCTAATACCGTATAAATAAATTTATTGTTATATGTAGGAATTTTGATCCAACATCACTTCATAAAATCAAATTTTTTGGCACTTTTTCGGATCCTAACTGAATTAAATCGCAATTTCATTATGATAAAGTTTTTAGTCATTAAGAAATACAAAAATATGAAGATATTTTGTTTTGGTGTAATGAGAAATGAATTTTATAGAGCAATGATTACAATCATTCCAATATATTTTGCGAACTGTTGAACACCATTATGATACAAATGCCCATTATTAATTGCTTTTAACATGAAGCTACTGGAAATCATTCAATATTTAATTAAGCATGGAGCTAATGTCAATAGAACAATGATTCATCAATCAGATTTTATCATCATTTTGATATGATATAAATCAATCAAATTTGATCACCATTATGATATAAAATAAATCATTCAAATTTGATCACCATTATGATATAAGTCGCTTTTATCACTTGCAATCGAAATGAATTCTCCAAAATTTGGTTCAATTTTTAATTGATTATGGAGCCGATGTCAACATGAAAGTAATTCGTCATTCGCGTTTGATCATAATTATTGCATTACATCAATTACTTACATTTGATCATTATCAAGGCATATAATCGCTCCTTTACATTCGATTAACATTATTAAATTTGATCAATCATTGACATCTTATCATCATTATGATATGAATCCCCATTATCATTTGAAATTAGAATGATATCTCTTGAAATTGTTCAAATTTTAGTTGAACATGGAGCCGATGTCAACATGAAAGTAATACATAATTTGCGTTTGATCATAATTATGACAAAACATCAACTATTAACATTTTATCATCATCATTATATATGATTAATAATTCACACTTTATCATCATTATGACATGAAATCAATCATTATGATATAAAATCAATCATTCACACTTCATCACCATTTTGATATCGAATCAATCATTCACATTTGATAATAACTATGATATGAAATCAATCATTCTCATTTCATCATCATTATAAAATGAAATCAATAATTCACGCTTAATCATTATTATGATATAGAACTCCATTAATAATTGCAATTGAAATGAAATCTCTTGAAATTGTTAAAATTTTAGTTGAACATGGAGCTGATGTCAACATGAGAGTTTCTCATCATTCACATTTTATCATCATTATGATATAAAATCAATCATTCACATTTAATCTCCATTATGATATGATATCAATCATTTATATTTGATCATCATTACAAAATAAGTCCCCACTAGCAATTGCTATTGAAATGAATTCTCGCGAAATCATTCAATTCTTAAAATCCGAAAATGCCATAGAATAAACTTCCTTCTCTTCTGATTAGATTTTTTCATAATTTAAAAGCTTTTTTAGTACTGTTCGTCATATTAATGACTCAAATTCATTTAAATCAATGATTTATTATTTCAATGTTTTGAGATATTTACCGTCATTCCAAATTCTTTTGCACCCATAAAAATTATTTTTGACAGTTTCTTAACAATTTTGATGTGAATTGAGCTTCACTTAAATTAATTAAAACACTTTTGATGTAATCATAAGAAACAAAGATTTTGTAATCTGTAAAATTAATGAATTCCTCTAAATGCTCAAATTTGGCATTCATCGACTGTTCAAAGGAGCATGAAAGATGGATATATAGATTTTCTAATAATTATTTTGCACGCCCTTAAAACCTTCAATATTGAAGATATATATGAATAAAATTTGAATCATTATTCTCAAGATCTTTAGGTGTATTTGACTTTCATAAAATAGCACTTTTTATAGTTTAATAATTACATCAACTATTGTCGAGTAAGATGAAGATTAAATGAAGTAAATTTTGACAGAAGCTATAAGAATGAAAATAATTCTTTGTGCAGTATAAATATACAGGGAAAGGAATTTTAGTGACTGGATAAGTAGCAAACGTTTTTCCTTTATATGATGTTGAAACATAAACTGTTAAGTTTGTTATATTAATGAATGCTGTTAAATAATCATAATTCATCCTTCCAAAATAAAAAATTGTCTTAAGCATGGATGTGTATTGGAAGCAATTATAACTGTCAATGTAAGATAACGATGGAGGCAAAATTATGGTTTCCAACTTTTTGCAGTATCTCAGAAAGTGTGTTCCAACAGATTTCAATCTCGATTTTTCTTCGAATGCAATTTCTGTGCACCTGGTGAAATAATCAATATAATCTCCCAAAACTTCAATAGATGCAGGGAAAACTAATTTTGTCAATCCGAACATCGCTGTTAATCCAGCATATTCGATTTGAATTAAAGAATTTGGTAAATTCAATTCGGTAATATTATCGCAGTGTCTCATACACCATTTCTTGAGGGATATAATTCTGTATTCACCAATAATAGATGGAATAGTGACAGAACCTGAAATTGATGTTCCTTGAACAAATCCGTTTCCGTTAATACTATCTCCTGTTCCAAGAGCAGCGGTTTTTGCAGCCTCATCGATTATTGTGAGTATGTACTTATTCTCAAATGTTGGCATTTGTTGTCTTTTTTATTACAATTTCATCAAAGTAATTATCACTTTTTGTAAATCACAATTTTTAATGAGGGGATCACCCTCTTCTCAAAAGGAAATCTTGGGTCATTAATTTTGTAGATATGACGTGTTTTCGAGGCTGCAGAATCCATTGGCAACAAAAAAACGCACTCATTCTTGTTTAAAAACCAAACATATTCCGATTTGTCTTGATTTCGATTAGTCCGAATCAGAAACAGCATAAGATTCCCTAATGAAGTTAGGAATCAAGCAGAAAACATTGGGAAACTTGCTTTTTTTAGTAATTGATCGACGAGCAACAAGAATAACGCTAAACAGCATTAACTTACTGTAACTATAATGCCTACATTTCCTTTTAGTTTTTATTGAAATTTATCTAAATTCCCAAATGTTTTGGAATTCAGATCATAAATAGACTATGTATTGCAACTAAATAGCTATTCCTTAATATGGCAGTCAAATTTTCTACAGATTCATTTCTTAAGTTAGAAAATCGACCCATTGCTGATAAGGTTATTTTTGAAAAGAAAAGAAAAAAGAGCGATGACACGACTCGAACGTGCGACCTTAAGGTTATGAGCCTTACGAACTAAACCAACTGTTCCACATCGCTTTCTATTTCTTAAACTTGTTTTTCATATAACATTATAATAAATCTGTGAATTTGATTCATTTTCGATATTTAGAATCCATAATATTAATGGAATCTTTTAGATTAAAATTTACATTGCATAAAATTTATTGTGTTAAAAAAATATTTACATGTCAAATATATTTCACATTCTCTTCCATCAAATTAACATCAGTGTTTAGACCTCAATTATCCAGCTAAACTGATTTCGCTCGACTAGCTAATAAAATACCGTGACCATTCCTATTAATGCTTAATTATATTGTTTTCAATAGTATTGTTTTCTTTATAATTCATTCCTCCCCTTTCGTTAATATCATTTTCCGAAGCATAACATAAATCTATTAAATATCAGCTTCATTCATTGCTCATTACTCTAATCACAAATCAAAAATTTAAAATGTTAATAGTTATCTTTATATGACAAATATATGTGTTACATGTCAGATATCGGCTAGAATTTTATATTTCGGAGGAAATAAAGAAATCGTTGTCTATCGTTTTGCCACTATTTTTACTGAATGGGAGAGTCGGGCAGAGGCCACCAGGGACAGTCTCGAGACAGGCGCTCTGGCGACGGCGACCACTCCTGGGGCAACGGGAAGCACCAGCGGCACGAAAATAATAAAATTCCTTTTCATAGAGTTTTCTTCTTCAATGTTCCGTTCTCGGTCAAGCAAGAACAGCTGAAAACCTTTTTTGAAAAGTTTGGTGAGGTAAAAAAAGTTTTTGAAAAGCATGAGAAAGGGTTTTATTTTGTTACATATTATAATCTCAAGTCTTCGATCAAAGCTGTTGAAGGGCAGCCTTACTACGAATTTGGAGATCGTCCTGTTAAGGCAAACTATGCTTATAAGGCGGAGAATAAGAAAAACGAAAAATATTGCGCAACTATTTTAGTAACTGTTGATACTTCTGGTGAAGTCAATGATTCTGATGTTCACAACGCTTTCGTCCCGTTTGGAGAGATTCGTATTATTCGCAGAGAGTCGCCTAATTCTTTTGTTTTGAAATATTATGACCTCAGGGATGCGGAAAATGCTGTTAATGAATCAGGAAAGGTCTCAATTGGACCAAATTTATGTAATATTGAGTTCAAGCATGGAGAAGATGATGGTTTGGAAATGGACGATTATGAGGTGAAGAGCGACCGAAGAGATCGCGACCGCCGTGAGAGGGACGGAGACAGAAGAGACCGTGACAGAGATCGTGATCGAGTTCGTGATAGGGATCGCGACAGAGATAAGCATGGAAGAGATAAAGACAGGAGGTATGGAGATAGAGATCGTGATAGAGATCACGACAGAGATAGAAATTCAGGCAGCCAGCAGCCACCGCCACCAATCCAAATGCCACCGCCGTACTATCAGCAGATGCAGTATCCTCCACCAGGATATCAACATCAACCGATGCCGCCGCCGCAGTACGGACAGCAGTACAACTACAACCAGGGACAGCCGCCACCACCGTATGGCCAGATGATGCCACCAATGCCTCCGCCAGGACAGCCGGGTGGATACAATCCTCCGGGGCAACAAGGAGGATATAACCCTCCAAACCAGCCGACAGGATTCAATCCAGCGAACCCAACTGGTGGATATAACGCACCAAATCAAAACTTCAATCCTCCTGGCCAACCTGCGGGATTCAATCCATCGTATCCACCGCCACAGTATCACTACAATCAGCCATATCAGCCACCACCGACAAATGGACCGTTCGGTGGAGCTCCTCCAGGACCATATCCTCCACAACAGCCTCCACAGCAGCCACCAGGATTCCAGTCGTATCCAGCTCAGAACCATCCTCCAGCACCACCTGTCCCCGCACCAGCACCTGCACAACAGCAGCCACAACAACAGCAGCCATCTCAGCCAAAGTTTGACACTGCAAGCAATCTTCAAGCTCTTCAGAAGCTTTTGAGTTCTAACTGAGGTTTTGAATTGATTTTGATGTTTTCTGTTATATGATAGCTTTATATATATGGACTATTTTGTTATCAAAAGTTAAGGATTTGGATATGCAAATTTTTAAAATCCCCAACCTGTTGTTTTAACTTTTTTTCCATTTTTAATAACTGAAGTGTTTTTATTCCCAAAGAGAAGCTTTAAAGCTCTTCCTTATTGAGGTCTGCAAATTCGTCCTTGTCTTCTTCTTCTTTGTCAAGGCTTCCAAATTCTTCCTTGAGCTTGTCGACTGTGTCGGCCTTTGTGTCTGTTGTGTTTTCAGTATCAAGCTTCATTGCCTCGAACTCAGGATCATTTTCTGGGAATGCGTCATTATCGATCTTGACGCCAACAGGGATGTCCAACTCGAGCCACATCTCCTTGAAGTAATGTGTGAGTCTTGTTTGCTCATCCTTTGGATATGTGCTCATGAATCTAACGAATCTTCCTGCTTCATTCTTGAACTCATCTTCGTTCTTGCGAGGAACGAACACTGCTTTGTTTCTTGGTCTCATTACGCGGCAGATGAAGCGGACTAAGTCATCAGATGACCAATCATGTGGGAACGGAATGACCTCGGACTGGTTCTGGTGCGGATAGAAGCGGAGATTTGGATACTCATAGATGTATGGATACTTGTACAAACCTGAGTTGTTAACGGTGTGGATATATCCGAATCTGATGTTTGTGACGTTGTTTTCGACCAACTTCTCAGCAGCCATCTGAAGCAAGTTGATGTAGTAAGCGTTATCATTGTCGAGTGTAGATCTAAGGTAAAGAACAACAAGATCAGCAACGCGATTCCGTAAGAAGTGCTCATAAGAGTTTGCATTGAGTTTCTTAACGAGAGCGTTATCTTCCTCTTCTGTAACGTTCACGCAGTGATACTTGATCTTCAGCTTTCCAGATGTGATATCATCGAAGTAGTTTGTGAAGGACCTGTTGTAATCACCCTTAGAGAATGGATACTGGAAGCAGTAGCTCTTGTATTTCTCGTTATCGTAGAAGCCGCGATTAACTGGATCGAAAGCGATGAAGTTGTCGCCTTCCTGGAATGAAAGCAAGCAAGAGCGCTCAGCGATATAACGGAGATCGCGTGACATCCATCCGAACTGAAGGTTCGGGTACTTTTCGGCCATCTCATAGAGATATTCCTCTTGCTCAGTGATGCATTCGTCTGACATCATTGCAACAATGATCTGCTTCGGATTAATGAGATCGTCGTAGATGTACTTCTTGAAGACAGGTGCAACGTTGTTGAAGAAGTCATCAAAGTCTGGTTCTATTGGCTGAATTGCGTGATCTTCGAGACGGAAGAGACAGATCTCAGTAACAGAAGCGTTGAGTTCCATCATGTTCTTCTTTGATGAAACGATGATGTCCACGGCTCCCAAATATGGAGCGACTTTGAATCTGAGATCGAGAGTCTTGTCTAAGAGATCTGGTGATGTGATGAGAGAATATCTGAAGCGACCAAGAGTGGAGTAGATTTCCTTGAGAGAATCGGCTGTATCAACAGTCTGTGAGTAGAATCTCTTAAGCGTGAATAAAAGTGAGATCTCGGACATTGGATATGGGCAAGCGAGCCACAGTGAGTGGTTCTTGAATAGGAAGAGTGCTGGCGGTGTGACCAAATATTTTTGTGTTAATTTTAATCTTTTCTTTGCATCAACGTAAAGAAATGGGCCATTGTTTTGGAATAATGTACTTGCACCTGAAAACGCGATGTGTTGTTCGAGAATTTCGTATCTATCTGAAGGAGCAACTAAAACAGCAACATATTCGGACGAATTGATGATCTTCCACATCCTGGACTCATTGACTGTCGGAAGATATGGATATGCGGTGTCGTTGAATGAAATGTATTGATCAATACTACAAATAAATGAGAAAAAGAAAGAAATCATATTTTTGACATAAAACTGACGCAACATTTGTCATTTATTTTGTCATGTAATATTTAATATGTCAAATGAATCAATTTAACATCAAACATCAAAATCATTGCTTTATCTTTAACGCATAATATTACTGGTGCCAATAGATTTTAAATATGAAATATTGTTTATTTTATATCAAATTCAATTTTAAATATTTAGATATACATATCGATATCACAGGCATAAGACCTGCAAGTTTGCAAGATCATATTTATCGTCTCAAATTCTTCAAACAGGTAAAATATAAAAATTCCTTTTTAATATCGTAAACTGGTTGCCAAAGGTGGCCTTTATTGAGAGGAATTGAGAAAAATGACGATTAAAAAGCCTTCAAACATAGGGGTCACCTTAGTGAACAAAATATGTCGAATTTTATCTCTATAAAGGAGGTTATTTAGGACCTAAATACCAGTGCAGCTACACTAGGTACAGACTGATCTAGGTTTAGGGCCTATAAAAACATATAAATCTCGTATAAGAAGGTGATATCAAAGTGTGATTATAAACATATAAGTGAGATTATCATGAATTAACAACGAATAACCATTGCTCAAGAATAAATAAAAGCTTTATAAGTGTGTAATGTCTTAAAACAGATAAAACAGATTTTTGAAAATTGGAAATATGTGGTGGAAAGCGGAATTTTAGTAAGGATAGGTTCTATTGTACAAGTTCAGTGTATTCATGGAAGCTGTATAACATCTTTTTAAATCAAAAATGTTAATATTTTGAATTTTTTTTTTAATGCTAGATTTGGCTGTGGGAAGCATTTCTTTATTGTCAAAGGGTAACCCTAGGAGAAGAATGCACTTAAGTAGAAGTAAAAATATTTCTAAAATATATTGACCAATACAACTAAAAGAATGTAGTAAAAGTTATATTAAACGATATTAAAAGACTTGCAATGAGTATTGACATAGGTTGAAAGCAAAATCTCGATGTTTTTAATGATTAAATTTGATGATGAATTTAAGTTAATGTATTTTTGCTTCTTCCGCTGTTACTTCTCATCTGCGGGATCCTTAGAGTGAGTCCATTGAAACTTGTTGGAATGTTTCGGGTTTTTCTTACTGAGGTGACTAAACGTACATTAAAATTTATATAATAATCTTAATTGAATAGGGGACTGGGACAAAATAGAACAACGTGCTTTTCTGACATGTAACTTATTTTTGGCATGTAAAGTCAGGATGTCAAAATAAAGGAAAGTGACGTGATTGCGCGGGAAAAATGGAAAAGTGTCAATAGGTTGAAATAGATTGAACTCATGTTGGAAGCCAAAGAAGACTTCATTATGAGTAGTTGTAGCCTCATTGTGAAGGATGACCTGGTGATCTAGCAGAGATGCATCCAGATGCCTATTCAACAGAAGCATGATTCGATGCATGGCGAGGTCGGCCTGAGACTTCCAAAGCCCTCGAGTGGCCAAACCAGG